>JAECUM010006291.1:0-40632 GCA_016617855.1 Megalonaias nervosa | reverse complement strand
GTTGGACTTATAAAACCGTATATTATTACGCTGGAGCTAATGATGACCGGTGTAGGTGAAGGGTGGTTTCTTCTCAATTTTCCATCCGTGTAGAATGAGCATTCAATTAAACAAATAAAAAATAAAAAGTAATCTTAAACAAGTAAGCGTTTAAATTATCTTATCATGCAACAAGTGATACGTTGTTTTTGAGACACAGCAGATAGGATCTGTAGTCCAGTCTTCCGTGATTAGAATGTGCACGATGTCTGATCCTCGTCACTGTTTTCATTCGGTTGTCGTGGCGCCCTCTGTTGTAGTAATGGGACATTCATTTATCGCATCTTTGGTCATGTTAACAGCCAACTTGCAATTTTTATAGCCCTACATTGTACCTTTCAGTATCAAACATTTTTGTTTCTGTGTAACACTTAACAGTGTGTTATAATATGAAATCTGTCAATCGTAAAGAGAACATCTAGAGCTGGAAAGACACAGTTAAGAATGTATTAATAATGCACAAAAATCACTCAAATGGAATCTTGAAGCAGAAAATTACAGTAATATAATATCATGCATAACAGACTCAGTGATAAACATTTGCAGATGCAAAGATGCAATCTCGAATGTGCTTCCACCACACATAAGAAATGCAAAATCGATTAATACAAATTAAAATATAAAAGCATAGAACCAATATAAAATAATATGCAACATATACTAATAGAAAATACTCGCATAGAATTAAAATACGGCACATAATTAAGATAAATGCATACAATCATGGGGGCAACCCCCCTCGATAGGAATGGATAAAGTCTAATCCGCGCCTCGGCTAATCATAAATAACACGTCCATCAATGCAGGCATGCAATTTTAAAATATTAATGCGACAAAAAAAATATACCGGGAATTAGCACAACGATGAAGCACACACACACACACACACACACACACACACACACACACACACATAATCCCTAATCCCATGTGGAAAAATCTCGTCTGGATGGTATCCCTTCATTATAACATATATGAGAGAGAGAGAGAGAGAGAGAGAGAGAGAGAGGGAGAGGGTTGGGGTGGGGCTGGGGGCTGGGGTGGGGTTTGATAGGATAACGGGAGTTACATGTCAGTATTGTTCAAGCGTCCGTTCCAAAAGTCTTAGCAAAGCATGACTTCTTATAATGGATTCGTGAAACAGTTATCTATCACTGCCGTTCACTAACATCGGAATAGTGGATATAAAATTTTATTCCTTCATGGCGTGTTGACACGATATATTCAACTTCATATAAGAGGATCTAAGCCCTGTCTACAGCTAATCGAATTTGTAGTTTGTATGATCAAAAGTTAGTTTGCCATCGTTTGAACAAACGATTTGCTGAGAAAAAAAGCAAAATCTTATTTTTGTGAAAATTGTTAAAAAATTCCGTCTTCTTGAGCTCTTCATGTTATTAGGAAAAAAAAAAAAAAAATGGCAAAATGCATGTCAAAAACCAGCTAATCAGATTGACAGTTGGATGAACTTAAGTGCGGGATAATTTTAAAACCAGCCAATCGGATAGGAACTGGGGTGAGCTTACGAGCGGGATTGTTGACTTATGGTTTGGTGTGTTGCCTCCTGAAGTGCTCTAAAATACAGAACACATATGGCGTCGTTAGGAAACTGACATATTACAACACAACACTTTGCTATTAAATACAGAATGGTTTATAAATATTCGTAACAAATGGCAAATCTATCAATGGTATACTAATAGCTCCCCCCACCCACCCCCCACCCCCACCCCCGTTATGACCCAATTCCCCCTGTCCCTGAGCTGTCCAACTTTGGCTACACCAAGTTGCACTCTCCGTACAGCTCATACTTGTTCAGAATATATCGCTGTCATAAGGCTGTTTTGTCCCGTGGGTCAACTTACACCTTAGTCCATCGTCTCTGCGCTGTGTTGCACTGATACATTTACTGTCTTTTTGGGGGCCCCGAGTGGCCTAGTGGTCTAAAGCGCTCTCCGTTACGGATCACTGCCATTTCATCTCAGTCTGCGTGGGTTCGAGTCTCGGATTCGGCCAATGTGGATATATGAGGAAACTTGCCAGTAGCTTCTCGTGGGTCGGTGGTTCTTTCCGGGGTTTTCCCGGGTACTTTCTCCACCATTAATACTGGCCGCCATGTATAGCCTATCGTGTGCTGAAAAATGGCGTTAAGCCCTACAACAATAACAACAACAACAACAACTGTCTTCTGTATTAATTCTTTTACCCATATTAAAATCCAATAAAAAAATTTAAAAAGTAATAATAAATTAAAGGTAAAAGAACCAGACTAAGTATACCGGAAGAGATGCACTTCATTGTGACCAAGAGAGGACGCAACTGTAACATAACTAGAGATTATTGCACGTAGGTTCTGACACTACTTTTCACAATTGTAGCATACTCCAATACTAAATGAGTTAATGTTGTTAAATGATTAAACGTCATGGCTCAGCTAATGAATATCATAGACCAGATGTGCGTCAACCAAATATCATAGACCCAGATGTTCATCAACTAAGTATCATTGACCCAGATATTCATCACCTAAATATCCTTGACCCAGATGTTCAAACTGTTCTTTCAGTAATGAAAATACTTTTTTATTTCAGTAGCAGTAACACCAAAGAAACATTTAAGATTCGTTATGATACTAACTTTCCAACATCTACTGCTATTTATTTGATAACTTGTAAAAGGACATTTGTTGGATAAATGGAACGTCTGTTAAGAAAATGATACTGGATACACCGTCTGGATACCATCTATCCAATAGGTTTAAATTCTAATAATATATACGAACTTCATGGATCAATTTAATATATTTGGTCACTTCTGATGTTATTGATGTGTCAGAAACAAATTCGTAATAACTGTTTTGGTCGGCCTGTGCCCGTTTTAAAGTTTGTTTTTTTTTTAGTACAAAATTTTAGGGTATTTATACTTCTCAATTCCAACCTATACAATGCTGCTGGTTTTCCCACTGCTGTACATATGATATAAATCGCTCAAGCCATAACAATGGACCTCAGCGTTTATTATTTAATTGTCAGTAATATCAATACAAATGGACTGTGAAATTTAAAATGTGCATCCCACTCCATGGTCCTTCTTCTGAATTATTTATTTAACAAATTAATAAAAAATAATTTACAATATTAATTCCAATTTTGAAATCTGATATTATCAAATTTTACATTCTTAAATAGCCATGTACAATACCTAGTCACAGGGGCAAAACTCAACATTGTTTCTGATGTGGAACGTCTATTAAAGGAAACATTAGAGTCACAGTTTGGTTACTGTCAGACAAATCTGAAATGTTCTAATTATAATATTATTTATAATCTTCATTGATAAATTCATAATATGTAATAAATTATACATATTTAAAGGGAAATCAATTGTTTGTGTATTTCTTTATATATGTTCTACCAATAAATACAAAGAACTTGTATGTATTTACAATGATTTCGTTGCCTGGTATAGAGCGCTCGCCTTTACCGATCATTGTTGTCACCTATGTCCGCTTGGGTTCGAGTCTCGGTACGTGTGTGTGTGTGTGTGTGTGTGTGTGCGTGCGTGTGTGTGTGTGTGTGTGTGTGTGTGTGTGTGACAAAGCTTGCCAGTAGGTTCCCGTGGATCGGTGGTTCTTACCAGGCTTTCCCGGATTCTTTCTCTACTAGTTATTCTGGCCGCCATGACGTTTAACACAAAACAAAACAGCAGCAACAACAACAACAACAAGAGCAACCTTCAGTTTGAAACTGTGAATAAATAACAAGTTTGATAGGTAAAATAGCCTAATTTAAAATGACTCATAAACCTAACTTGGCCTTTAGGTAACAAAATATTTGTGTAAATTGCAAATTTCCTCGTTATTCCAGATTTCCTGTCACTACACTTAAAAATGTCGACAACTTGTCCAATATGTTAAATATGCACAATGTCGCAATATAGGATTGGTTCCTCAGTTTAAAACAAGATATGGCGAAGTCATATAATCGTGTGGTCTATATAGTCTGAATTTTGTAGTTCAGAAACAATCTCTCTTATTGGATTCTTTTGAAGTTAATAAACATTCCCTCCAAACATCCCGATAAAAGTACGCACTAATTTCGTATTACAATTCGTAGAAAAAGTAAGTGCCGCTAACAAAAAATAGGAGGGACCGGAATACCGAAACATGGACGGCAGTGGTGATCATTCTACCATGTCGGACTTTAAGCCAGACGTTTTGAACGAAGGTTTGTAATTAAAAATGCTCCTGGTATGATTTTTATAGAGAAAATTTCATATATAAGATCTGAAATCGCAGAATAGTAAATATGTGTCAGCAGTGTCAACTGCAGACGTAAGAGTACAACTAGAGCTGAGAGTATCCAAATACAACACACTATGTAATACCGGATGCACATCAATTTTATGTCCCAATCATTCAAGGAATATCAAAGAGACAGTTATCATCGGTTCATAATGATTCATCCCAGGTGTGAAGAGAATATACACAGGGGTTAAAGAAATATATGTTAATGATTATCTTTAAGCAAAATTTAAAAGGAAACTTTGTATGACTAATACTTAGACCAAAAGGTCACAGTGGCGGGGGAACCTGTTGACGAATTAATTGTCTTTTTGAGTCATTCGAGGTCAGACTTGGATTATATACTGTTAAAATGTAACGTGTAGTCCATATGGTGGGGATCTGAATATAATTCCAAGTAAACTAACATTATGGTAGTCAACAAAAACTCGTCTCACTACAAAAGGAGCAACATGCAATGGTTCTTGGGGTTTTAGAATGTAGACATTTTATGTGTTAATGTGTCAAGGTATAGCAAAATGGATAACAAACTTAAAGAGGCTTAAGCTAGGCTTGTAGGTACGTTATTCGATTTTGTTGATACTGGAATAAATAAGAATGGATTTAATCCGATCACTGCTAAGATATTGAATGAAACTATTGCTATACCCCGAGCATTGTATGGTTATGAACGTGGTTTAACCCCAGACCTCAGAATATACTTATACCAGACAGAGGCCATCGATTCTGCGCTAAGCATAAACAACGTATTTCTAGATATACACGAACTGACACTGCTTTCAACCTATTGAGTATTTTAGCAATTGAAGCCTAATTTTCTAAATTTCTTTGAGCAACTTTGCAATGCCGGCAGTTTACTTTGCAAAACAATTATTTTTACCCCCGTCTTTGTAGCTATCAGAGTCCAAAATTGCAAGTAAAGACAACCGTATAAACTAGTAGCATAGTGGGGCGATAGGGGGACAATGTGAATTAGCATTACGGGACCCTACTTTGTACCCTACAGACAAGATTTCTACGGACAATGGGAATTAGCATTACAAGACCTCTGGGCCTGTCTACGGACAAGATTTATAGGGACAAATGACACACCCTATATAGGGACAATGAGAATTTTGTATAGCTGCTAGCACACCCTGGGCCTATATATGGACAATTGGAATTTTGTATAGCGTCAAAAGCACACCCTGGGCCTGTATACCGTCAATGGGAATTTAACATGGGAATTTTAACATGGGTGGGACTATAGACGGACAAGATTTATAGCAACACGTAGACCGTAATGTTCAATTAGAGAGGTTGTACCCTACGGGCAATGGGAATTAGCATTACGAGACCCTACTGTGTACCCTACGGACAAATGGGTTTTGTACTCCATATACTAATACAAGCCCGAGATTTATATAGAAAGCATTACCTAGATCTGAAATTATGTTGGCGGTGTTCATAAATTTGCATAATCATAATGATGCTATGAATAGCTATAATGGAGGCAAAGACTAACGCCAAAATGGATGTGACTAAAAGTAACGCTAAAATTACGAAATTGTCCTAGAATTCAACGGAGACTAAACATATCCCGGAACATTAGATTCCATAGGTTCAGACTAAAAATAGTACTAAAATTAAATTACGACATTGTCCCGGCAAGATTTATAGCCTCACGTAAACTTCTATGTTAAATTTGGTCGTTTTCACTATAGCCTCAAGATTTATAGCCTCACGGGACCCTACTTTGTACCCTACGGACAAGGGGAATTGAACATGGGGAAATATTAGGCCTGTCTAGCGACAAAAAATATTGGGCCTGTCTAGCGAGAAAAAAATATTGGGCGTGTCTAGCGACATAAATATTGGGCCTGTATAGCGACAAGAGGAATGGAACAGGTAGAGTCTATTTTTAGCTACAATTTTTGGTCAATTTTTGTTTAAAAACCCTTGTATGTATTTATAGCTACAACCTGGGGAAAACCCAAGTCTATATTTACAGCCTCAAAATTTCTAGCTTCAGTGACGTCACTGAACTGGCTGAGCTGAATACGCGATACTGTAGGTAGGCAGGTGAAATGAATTGGATAGGGATAAAGGGAGTTTTATAGGGATAAAGACCAATACACACACAAAAGAAAGGGAGAAAGAAAAAAATCCCAATATCTCCATTCCACACCAACGGTCGCGAATGCATAAAACACACCCATATCTACTATCCACACCAACGATCGCGAATGCATGAAACACACCATACTTACCATTCACACCAACGACTGCAAATGCATAAAACAGACACATAGACTATCCACACCAACGAATAAGTATAATATTTATTTTTATTCTGATTCTGATTGAAGATTATAATATTTATTTTTATTTTTAGTGATTCTGATTCAGAAATATTTTTGTTTCAATTTTTATTCTGATTCTGATTCAAGATTATAATTTTTTCTGATTCTGATTCAGAAATATTTTATCTTTATTTTTATTATGATTCTAAATCAAGATTATAATACTTTTTATTTCTGATTTTGATTCAGAACTAACTTTATTTTTCATTTCTGATTCTGATTCAGAAATATTTTTATTTTGATTCTGATTCAAGAGTATTTTATTTTAATTTTTATTCTGATTCAGAACTACCTTTATCTTTATTTTGATTCTGATTCAAGATTATAATATTTATATTTTTTATTTCTGATTCACGCATAAGACAGACACATAGACTATTCCCACCAACGAATGCAAATGCATAAAACATACCCATATCTACTATCCACACCAGCGGACGAGAATGCATAAAACATGGCCATAGACTATCCACAATAACGAATGAGAATGCATGAAACAGACCCATACCTACTATCCACACAGACGGGAAGAGAAGAAAAGCACAGACCATATCTACTATTCACACCAACGTACGCGAACGCATACAAAACACACCATATCTGCTATTCACATCAACGTACGCGAACGCATACAAAAGACACACCATATCGTACTATCCACACAAACGAATGCGAATGCATAAAACACACTATACTATTCACACTAACGGACGCGAATGCATAAAACAGACCCATATCTACTATTCACACAGACGGGAAGAGAAGAAAAGCACAGACCATATCTGCTATTCACACCAACGTACTCGAACGCATACAAGAGACACACCATATCTACTATCTACACAAACGCTAGGCGAACGCATAAAACACCACATTATCTACTATCCGCACAAACGCTAGGCGAACGCATAAAACACCACATAGACTATCCACACCAACGAATGAGAATGCATAAAACAGACCCCTACTTACTATCCACACAGACGGGAAGAGAAGAAAAGCACAGACCATATCTACTATCCACACCAACGTACGCGAACGCATACAAAACACACACCATATCTACTATCCACACCAACGTACGCGAACGCATACAAAACACACACCATATCTACTATCCACACCAACGGATGCGAATGCATAAAACACACTATAGTACTATACTATCCACACCAACAAACGCGAATGCATGAAACAGACCCATACCTACTATCCACACAGACGGGAAGAGAAGAAAAGCACAGACCATATCTACTATCCACACCAAAGAACGAGAACGCATAAAACAGACCCATAGACTATCCACACCAACGAATGCGAATGCATAAAACACACACACAGACTATCCACACCAACGAATGAGACAGAAATATATTTTACTTCTGATTCTGATTTTTGATTTTATTCTGATTCAGAAATATTTTTTATTTTTATTCTGATTCTGATTCAGAAATATTTTTATCTTTATTTTTATTATGATTCAAGATTATAATTATTTATTTTTATTCTGATTCTGATTCAAGATTAGAATTATTTTTGTTTTTTATTCTGATTCAGAAATATTTTATTTTTATTCTGATTCTGATTCAGAAATATTTTATTTTTATTCTGATTCTGATTCAAAAATATTTTATTTTTATTTTAATTCTGATTCAGAAATATTTTTGTTTTAATTTTTTTTCTGATTCTGATTCAAGATTATAATTTTTTCTGATTCTGATTCAGAAACAGTTTTATTGTTATTTTTATTGTGATTCTGAATCAAGACTATAATTATTTTTTATTATTGACTTTGATTCAAGATTAGAGCTATTTTTCATTTCTGATTCTGATTCAGAAAAAATAATTTATTTCTGATTCTGATTTTTGTTTTTATTCTGATTCAGAAATATTTTATTTTTATTTTGATTCTGATTCCTGATTATACTATTTATATTTTTATTTCTGATTCTGATTCAGAAATACTTTTATTTTTATTTTTATTGTTATTCTGATTCAAGATTATAATTATTTTTTATTTCTGATTTTGATTCAAGATTAGAATCAATTTTTATTTCTTATTCTGATTCAGAAATATTTTTATTTTTATTTCTATTCTGATTCAAGATTAAAATATTTTTTATTTTGATTCTGATTCAAGAATATAATATTTATTTTTTATTTCTGATTCTGATTCAGAAATACTTTTATTTTATTCTTCAGAAATATTTTTAGTTTTATTATGATTCTGAATCAAGATTATATTTATTTTTTATTTCGGATTCGGATTCAAGATTAGAATTATTATTTATTTCTGATTCTGATTCAGAAATATTTTTATTCTGATTCTGATTCAGAAATATTTTCATTTTTATTTTTATACTGATTCAAGATTATATTTATTTTTTTATTTCTGATTTTGATTCAGAAATATTGTTATTTTTATTTTATTGTTATACTGAATCAAGATTATAATTAAAGAAAAACATACCCATATCTACTATTCACATCAACGAACGGGAACGCATATAACACACATTCTACTATCTACACAAACGAAGGAAGAGAAGAAAAACACACCCATATCAACTATCCACACAAACGGAAGGGAACGCATATAACACACATTCTACTATCTACACATACGAAGGAAGAGAAGAAAAACACACCCATATCTACTATCCACACAAACGAAGGAAGAGAAGAAAAACACACACACTATACCATCCACATAGTGTAGGGACAAGGTCTTTTTTGTTAAGATGACACACACACACACACACACACACACACACACACACACACACACACACACACACACACACACACACACACACACACACACACACACACACACACACACACACACACACACACACACACACACAGAGGAGCTGAGGTGTTAGTTCTAATCCATTCGAAGACGACATGAGCGAGCCTTAATCAATGTTCTCCACTTCTGTCACAAAACCAAGAGAGTCCTGATTCAGCCCAAAAAAAATTCGTTCGTCCCTTGAAATATTATTGTGCCATTTGAGAGACGCAAAAAGGCACTTCAAGAAAATTGAGAACGATGGCTTGCACCTACACCGTGAGATGTAAAGAGTTCAAGTAGTTTGTAAAACTGAGTCAAAGTTTATAATCAAGATGAAACGATGACACTTTTCCAACCAGACACCAAGCAACAATGACGATCCGTGTCACACAATACTTTTCAAAACGTGTTAGTAGAAGTTTGTACTAGCGATCTTGAAGAAATGATTGTCTCATATCCAATACCATTTGCATTGCAGTCTTTAATACAGAGTAAGACTAAGAGACTGGGAGAGAAAAAACGGTGGTAATCTGATAGAATAACAGAACCAACAAGACCAAGGAAGAAAGAAATTCGTTTGGTACCTCATGAAGATTATTTTTTACAATGTAGTAGCCCCAAAAGTGACTTACAGAAAAGTTGAGAACGATGACATACAGCTACACGGTGAAATTAAATGGTTTACGTCAATGGTTGCTATTTCTTTGTTTATTAAATTTTTGTACAAACGATGTGTGTAAGCGAAAGCTAACACACACACACATACACACACACACACACGTACGCACGCACGCACACGGGTGTTACTGCATTGGGTGACAGTAAGTCTAGAGACTAGCGTTTTGAGAGATGGACAGACAGAATTAGCATTACAGAAAGAAAGAATGGTAAAGAAAAAAACAGAAAAGAAGAACACCATTTTTGCTTCTGTTATTTTTCGCGGTTTTATACATTCTATGTGAAAAATGTTCATTGTTTTCATTCATTTTATCAATATCATAAAAAAGGTAGTGTGGTATTTATTGTCGACTGACTGCTTAACATTTGCTGTATATTCCAAATTTAAGAGATGTCGTGTTTTTCGCACCACACGCTACCAACAATTTTGCAAAGTTTTCTCAAATCTAAGGGCAGGAAAAAAAATAATAATAATAAAGCACCACCAAAACGCGCCTTGTTCTATCGACAGTCTAAATTGAGAGAAAATAGGTCAAACATTGTTACATTTTTCTGAATGCATGTTTTGGTTTTAGAATTCAGAGTTAACCATAGGCAGGGTTATACAGTGCAATGTCACTCGCGTCTTTCTTGAAAAAGTCGTGCGTTTGTTTCCTTTCTGAAAAACGGTAAATCTAATGCTCGAAAACAATTTCCGTGACACATTGCAGTGCCAAAATAAGGATAAAGCTAAGATACCTGAATTTTACAAGCTCGTCAACTCAAGATTTTATTTCATCCAACGATTGACTGATTTACAATTTGTAAGAGTGTAAGTTTTTGAAAAAAATGACATGACAAACGGAAGAGTTCACATAATTATGGTGACTACTGATCACAATTTTGGAGAGATATCTTCAAACGGGAACAGATACCATTAGGATTTCAATCAAATTTAAGAACCAGCTGCTCCTAATTTAATATTTTAACAAAAATACTAAACCCCTTTCTTAACGAACTTCTCCTTCTTCGACAGCAGCGACGATATTCCTTGCTCTTACCACTGATTCTACTGCTACAAAAGTGACCTCTAGTAAGACCAAAGTAAAAGACAGAGCAGGGGTATTTCAAAGTGTATTGGATTTATCTAAACAACAACTATCACACTCCTATATTCTACTTCTGTTTATGATAATGGTTTGGGATACTTCACATTTTCTAAAGTCGAAATGCCTACAGACCGTATAAAGTTATGTGACTTTAGTATTATGACACTTGCACAGGCTCTATGCTTTACCAATGTCACAAGAAAAACTTCTGTTCAAGTTATGCCACTTTTTAAAACACACACACACTTGCAATTTGACCTGAGACTTTGTACTTCTTTATTTGTGGATATCCCACAGACCCGTCCCAACATACAGAACTGGTTAAGAACTTTAGGAATATTCCCTCATTTTTTATATAGAAATACCAAAGCTTTGATGTGTATTTTCCCTGCTCACCCATTATTAGAGTTTAGGCATGTTCCCTGAAGACACAAACAATTTTGAAAAAATAATTTTGAATTGAGATTTCTCTCTGTTTATACATTTTTTTCAAGTTGTTGGTGTATGGCAGATTACATCAACATATGGGTGTCTTTTTCTTCTCTTCCTTCGTTTGTGCGGATAGTAGAATGTGTGTTATATGCATTCCCGTTCGTTGTTGTGAATAGTAGATATGGGTATGTTTTTCTTTAATTATAATCTTGATTCAGTATAACAATAAAATAAAAATAACAATATTTCTGAATCAAAATCAGAAACAAAAAAATAAATATAACCTTGAATCAGTATAAAAATAAAAATGAAAATATTTCTGAATCAGAATCAGAATAAAAATATTTCTGAATCATATAATAATTCTAATCTTGAATCGGAATCAGAAATAAAAATTAAATATAATCTTGATTCAGAATCATAATAAAAATAAAAATATTTCTGAAGAATAAAATAAACATATTTCTGAATCAGAATCAGAAATAAAAAATAAATATTATAATCTTGAATCAGAATAAAAATAAAAAATATTTTAGTCTTGAATCAGAATAAAAATAAATATATTTCTGAATCAGAATCAGGCTAAAAATAAAATAATTTTGAATGAGAATAAAAAACAAAAATAATTCTAATCTTGAATCAGAATCAGAATAAAAATAAATAATTATAATCTTGAATCATAATAAAAATAAAGATAAAAATATTTCTGAATCAGAATCAGAATAAAAATAAACATATTTCTGAATCAGAATATAAACAAAAATCAGAATCAGAAATAAAATATATTTCTGTCTCATTCGTTGGTGTGGATAGTCTATGTGTGTGTTTTATGCATTCGCATTCGTTGGTGTGGATAGTCTATGGGTCTGTTGTATGCGTTCTCGTTCGTTGGTGTGGATAGTAGATATGGTCTGTGCTTTTCTTCTCTTCCTGTCTGTGTGGATAGTAGGTATGAGTCTGTTTTATGCATTCGCGTACGTTAGTCTGGATAGTATAGTGTGTTTTATGCATTCTCTTTCGTTGGTGTGGATAGTAGATATGGTGCGTGTTTTGTATGTTTTCGCGTACGTTGGTGTGGATAGTAGATATGGTGTGTGTTTTGTATGCCTTCGCGTACGTTGGTGTGGATAGTAGATATGGTTTGTGTTTTGTATGCGTTCGCGTACGTTGGTGTGGATAGTAGATATGGTCTGTGCTTTTCTTCTCTTCCCGTCTGTGTGGATAGTAGGCATGGGTCTTTTTTATGCATTCTCATTCGTTGGTGTGGATAATCTATGTGGTGCTTTATGCGTTCGCCTAGCGTTTGTGCGAATTGTAGATACTGTGGTGTTTTATGCGTTCGCCTAGCGTTTGTGTGGATAGTAGATATGGTGTGTGTTTTGTATGCGTTCGCGTATGTTGGTGTGAATAGTAGATATGGTCTGTGCTTTTCGTCTCTTCCCGGCTGTGTGGATAGTAGGTATGTGTCTGTTTTATTCATTCGCGTCCGTAAGTGTGGATAGTATAGTGTGTTTTATGCATTAGCATTCGTTGATGTGGATAGTAGATATGGTGTGTGTTTTGTATGCGTTCGTGTACGTTGATGTGGATGGTAGATATGGTTCGCCTAGCGTTTGTGCGGATAGTAGATAATGTAGTGTTTTATGCGTTTGCCTAGCGTTTGTGTGGATAGTAGATATGGTGTGTGTTTTGTATGCGTAAGCGTACGTTGGTGTGGATGGTAGATATGGTGTGTATTTTGTATGCGTTCGCGTACGTTGGTGTGAATAGTAGATATGGTCTGTGCTTTTCTTCTCTTCCCTTCTGTGTGGATAGTAGGTATGTGTCTGTTTTATGCATTCGTATTCGTTAGTGTGGATAGTAGATATGGGTATGTTTTATGCATTCGCATTCGTTGGTGTGAATAGTCTATGTGTCTGTTTTATGCGTGAATCAGAAATAAAAAATATAAATATTATAATCTTGAATCAGAATAAAAATAAAAATAAAGATAGTTCTGAATCAGAATAAAAATAAAAATAAAATACTCTAGAATCAGAATCAAAAAAAAAATAAAAATATTTCTGAATCAGAATCGGAAATGAAAAATAAAGATAGTTCTGAATCAAAATCAGAAATAAAAAATATTATAATCTTATTTCAGAATCATAATAAAAATAAAGATAAAAATATTTCTGAATCAGAATCAGAAATAATTATAATCTTGAATCAGAATCAGAATAAAAATTAAAAAAAAAATATTTCTGAATCAGAATCAATAAAAATAAAAATAAATATTATAATCTTCAATGAGAATCAGAATAAAAATAAATATTATACTCATTCGTTGGTGTGGATAGTCTATGTGTCTGTTTTATGCATTCGCATTCGTTGGTGTGAATAGTATGTATGGTGTGTTTAATGCATTCGCATTCGTTGGTGTGGATAGTAGATATGGGTGTGTTTAATGCATTCGCGATCGTTGGTGTGGATAGGAGATATTGGGATTTTTTTCTTTCTCCTTTTCTTTTGTGTGTGTATTGGTCTTTGTCCCTATATAACTCCCTTTATCACTATCCAATTCATTTCACCTGCCTACCTACAGTATCGCGTATTCAGGTCAGCCAGTTCGGTGACGTCACAAAGTATCGAGTATTCAGGTCAGCCAGTTCAGTGACGTCACTGAAGCTAGACATTTTGAGGCTATAAATATAGACTTGGGTTTTCCCCAGGTTGTAGCTATAAATACATGCAAGGGTTTTTAAACTGAAATTGACCAAAACTTGTAGCTAAAGATAGAGCCTACCTGTTCCATTCCTCTTGTCGCTATACAGGCCCAATATTTTTGTCGCTAGACATGCCCAATATTTTTTTGTCGCTAGACAGGTCCAATATTGTTTTGTCGCTAGACAGGCCCAATATTTCCCCCATGTTCAATTCCTCTTGTCCGTAGGGTACAAAGTAGGGTCCCGTGAGGCTATAAATCTTGAGGCTATAGTGAAAACGACCAAATTTAACGTAGAAGTCAACGTGAGGCTATAAATCTTGCCGGGACAATGTCGTAATTTTAGTACTACTTTTAGTCTGAACCTATGGAATCTAATGTTCAGGGATATGTTTAGTCTCCGTTGAATTCTAGGACAATTTCGTAATTTTAGCGTTACTTTTAGTCACATCCATTTTGGCGTTAGTCTTTGCCTCGGTTATAGCTATTTACAGCATCATTATAATTATACAAATTTATGAACACTGCCAACATAATTTCAGGTCTAGGTAATGCTTTATATAAAAATCTCGAGCTTGTTTTAGTATATGGAGTACAAACCCCATATGTCCGTTGGGTACAAAGTAGGGTCCCGTAATGCTAATTCCCATTGTCCGTAGGGTACAACCCCTCTAATTTAACATTACAGTCTACGTGTCACTTTAAATTTTGTCCGTCTATAGTCCCACCGATGTTAAAATTCCCATGTTAAATTCCCATTGACGCTATACAGGCTCAGGGTGTGCTTTTCACGCCATACAAAATTCCCATTGTCCCTATATAGGCCCAGGGTTTGCTAGTAGCTATACAAAATTCCCATTGTCCCTATATAGGTCCAGGGTGTGCTAGCAGCTATACAAAATTCCCATTGTCCCTATATAGGCCCAAGGTGTACTAGTAGCTATACAAAATTCCCATTGTCCCTATATAGGCCCAGGGTGTGCTAGCAGCTATACAAAATTTCCATTGTCCCTATATAGGCCCAGGGTGTGTCATTTGTCCCTATAAATCTTGTCCGTAGACAGGTCCAGAGGTCTTGTAATGTTAATTCCCATTGTCCGTAGAAATCTTGTCCGTAGGGTCCCGTAATGCTAATCCCATTGTCCGTAGAAATCTTGTCCGTAGGGTACAAAGTAGGGTCCCGTAATACTAATTCCCATTGTCCGTATATCGTCCCTATATACTACTCTCAAGCAAATAATAACTAAAATATAACAAACCTATAAACAGGTGCTTAAATACAATTAGCACATAGATTAGGGTTGTTACAATACATTTGTAAAAACAGGTACAGTTTACACTTTCTCATAAGGATTTAAACTATACATGATCCAAAGCTTGTGAGTGGTACGTGGCAGGGGTGGGTGACATCCTAAAATGAAATTGAGTTTTAAAAATAATCCAAAGATATGCATGCAGCTCCTCACGATGAAATGTAAAATAGTTTAATAACTTCACCACCGTTATAACTATTAATGACAATACAATTGATAGTGATTATGTATATAGAAAACATCGATAACTCTGAACATCACTGATTTAACGACTTGCCAAGTCCTGGGGTAAAACATTCTCCAGCATGTCATTTCAAAAATTCTAAGGAACCAAAAAGTTATAAAGAAAAACCCTTGGTGCCATATCACTTCGAGTTCGGATGCGTGTCTCCCAGAAATAAAGTTGAATGTATCTTATGTATGCAAAAACTTATATTCTATCAAAGATTTCAGACTTATATTTAGTCCCAAACATCTTGATGAGTGTCAATAACTGACGCATTTATCCATTTCGTTACAATATATGTTGAGCTATGATGATCAAAAGGGGAATATATGTAATCGCGCCTCAACGATGCCCGTCCAAAAGCTGACAGAACTTGGCTATTTACCCATTAGTCAATGTCGAATCAATTCCAGGAGGACTTAGATGACGTGAATTTTGCTTCGGAAAGTCTTTATACGCATTGTACAGATTAGATACATTTCATGAGCATGTTGCCAGCGATATTTACAATTATGTTTATTAGTTTATGTTTGGATAAAACAAGACGATGAGTTGTAGACTAATGCCAGAAGTTCTTGGATATTTTATCGAATTTCAAATTGCAAATTTCGATGCATTGTTCATAATGAGGCAAATATCTCTTCTCCGATTTGAATCGATGGGCACAAGGTAACTAGTATCCATAAGTTACTGCGAAAAGCAAAGATAATAGCAGGGAACTTTATGTGTTTCACTTAAAATATGTAAGCAGATATAATCTGATGCGATATCTACTACAAATAATACTTGTGTTTATGATGTATTATTCCTTTGCAAGTTATTTATTGTGTACTATTGCTTTGCAAGTTCATACATTATCGCAAAACGATCCACCATTCACTAGGTTAAGATGAGTTGAATGACAGGAGGATAATTAGTTCTTGTCAACATGTGAAGCACAAAATATGATGCATTGCATTTCAAAGGTTGAATCCGCATCACATTAATACATATATATATATATATATATATATATATATATATATATATATATATATATATATATATATATATATATATATATATTTGTATAGGTTCTCTTTGAAGAAGTTAATGTGTTTACTTGCAAGGCTTACTTATGATTGCTGCATTAGATAGTTTAGATCTCTAGATAATGAAACCTTTCCATGTCTTGAAATTTTGTTAAGGTTATATTGGTATCCTCAATATTTCATCTAGGTTATCGAATGTATTCAGAATGGACACCTGCTAGACACACCATTAATGGCGCCAGAAGAAGTGTATAAGCTAATGCTGGCCAGCTGGAAGCGACAGCCGCTTGAAAGAATTGCAATGAAAGACACTTGCAATCACCTTGAAAAACTTTGTCTGTCTCACCCTGGTTATGCTGATCTTTTATTATAAGGAATATGTGAAATGTTTGTTTGTTTCACGAGCGTATCTTGCTGGCAAGATTGAATACTAAGATAGTATTTCGAGCATTGTTGAAATTTCCATCAGAGCAAGTTTGTTTCTCATTCTTTGTAAAATAATAACTTGAGAGTTTGTTTGTGTCAGAATATGCATATTGGTGGTTAGACTGAAAATGTATTTTCTGACATTTTCAGGAATTATATAATGACATATGGCTTGTACGAGCTCAGAGACTGCATTTTTATCACAGGAATTACTCAACATGGTAAATAAGGTCGGTCCAATTTGATTTCCATTTGCACAATACATAATTCATTTGTGCATGGATACTAGAAGTTTAATAAAGAGTTAGATAATGAATAGTGTGAATGTGTGCCTATAATTACTGTCTCATTTTACTGCATGGCCTCCTCAGAGAATGTTATTATATTATATATTTCGACTTTAAGGATCAGACATCAAAGAATGACAAATCTTGGATGCAACATTTTCCAGGAGAGAGAGAGAGAGAGAGAGAGAGAGAGAGAGAGAGAGAGAGAGTTTCTAGGCAAACAACTCTTTTCTTAGCTGTATTTATTTGTAACTTACCTGTCTTTTTGTTTTTAAATAGCTTTTGCTGACATGCGGCAGAGTCATTTTTATTCTCCCAGTTTGTTTAGTTTATGGTTATTTCCTTGTTAGTAAAACTGTTATGGGATTATGCACAACAAGCATCGTTATATTTCCGCTCGATTTAAAAAAGAAATAAATAAGAAACAAAATTTACACAGAACAGAACACATAATTATTAAGCAAAGCCAAACACTAATACAAACTAAATATGCAATACAGTTGTTTTCTTTGCTTGTATTTCAACTATGCATATCTTGGCACGTTGCTTTATATATTGTTTTCTGCTATTACATTTCAGCTTAGCATTTTTTGATATGTTATTTTCTATTTTTGCATTTCAACAAAGGGTATCTTAGCAGTTTTCCTTATATATCGTTTTCCATTCGTGCTTTTCAACTAAGCATATCTTCGAATATTTCCTTATATATTGTTTTCTATTCTTGCTTTTCAACCAAGCGTATCTTCGAATATTCCTTATATATTGTTTTATATTCTTGCATTTTAACTAAGCTACTAAGTCTTCGCTTCAGACAAGAAGTATGAGATATTTGCAACGACCGTTGAAAGTCGACCGAGATAGACATGAAAAGGTCTAAAGGATCTTATTTATTTCCCAATGGATTTCTGCTGCCACTGAAAGTTCAACGTTGCTGATATCTCTCGAACTAAGTGTAGTCACTTTCATTTCACAAGAACAATTCTTTGCGATAAGTGATTAGCTTTATTAAAATAATTCTTATTACCTTATATAGCTGTATTATGTGTAAAACAAGGAAATGTGTATATAATAAGGGAAAATAGTTTATCTTTTAACGTAATGCTCTATTGGATTATATATTTCATAACATAATGAGATACTGAAATATAACATTTTAGGAGAAAAATGGAGTCGCCAAGGTGGCGATATCACTTTTATTGCTACAGTGGCGATATAACTCTTGGAATTGCTTTCATATTTTGCATTTAGTAAGTATATTTGCCATTACGTACGTTTTTCAAACACATATATTGTCATATTTAAAGTTATTCTTCTTTTCTCTCTTCCTCTCTCTCTCTCTCTCTCTCTCTCTCTCTCTCTCTCTCTCTCTCTCTCCTCGGATGAATCAATCTTAAAATGTGTAAAACAGAATGTAGGCTCCAAGTATTAACTTTCTTATAATTAGTTTCCCAGATGAATCTGAATGACTGTCTGTGACTGAACTTACATAACCTGTTGCTACTCGATATTGTGTCACTCACACAGTAACGTAAACCTGTTACACTCATCGGCAAGAGGTACATATGTTAAGGAGAACAATGTTGATTGCTTATAATAGTAAAATCGCCATCATAATCATGTCTGAAAATTATGGAGAAATTAAGCATTAATAGGTTTAGATTGTAAATCGAAATTGAGTGACAATCAAACTTTGGGTGCATCTTCTATTTCCCATGTAGACCACACAAAAATCGCATTTGAATGCAGAAATAAGCTTAAGTAGAAATCAAAACCCTACATAAGCTTAAGTAGACACCAAAACCCTAAATAAACCTAAGTATAAATCAAAACCATAAATAAGCTTAAGTAGAAATCAAAACCCTAAAATTTGTTGTTTAATGATGTTGCGCTCTGAAGTCTGTTGAACCGTTAAGTGTTGTTTGCACAGTACCCCCACCCCAATGTTTACATTATCAATCTGTGTACGAAACGTGTTAACGAAAATAAACATGTTTTTGTTGTGATATGAAAACAGTCATTAATTTGACCTAATGCACAATTAATACGTTATATGCACAATCTAATTTTTTAAAAGGTAGCTGTTCTAAAAGGATATGTGTTTTTGAGTACATAATACAATGACAATACAATGTTTCCATATCAGAAGTGAACTATTTTCTTATATCTACTCAAATAAATGTAGATATCCTCTATATATCCAACAACGAAGACAATTACCCTTGGTCTTCATTACAGTTTGTATAGTATGATATTGACTAAAAATGAAGATCATGTAACTCTTCTTTGCACCGAAAATATCTGTATTCATATAAGGCTTCCAAACTTATATAAAATATGAAATGCAGCAGACATGTCAAATACATTTACATTTAGGTTTATTTCTGGAAGAATTAAATATAGCATTTATCGATCAAGAAAAGTTATACGTTAACACTATTAAGTAATTTTATATAAGAGCAATATATGAAGACAGCAAAGGTGCAGTAAGAACAATTATAGGGCTGTCAAAGTGGTTTGCAGTAATTCTGGAGTGCGACAAGGATTCGTTCTATACTCCCTTTTGTTTTTCATCTATATTAATCAAATCACAAAAGAAACAAATCCACAACTAGAATACCTAAATGAACTGAGTTTGCTGACGACTAACGTTTACTTCGCTCTACAGAAATAAACCTTCACAATTCATGTTTCTCGCTTTCACAACACCTGTCAAAAGTATATAAAATCAACGTAAGTAAAACAGAGAAAACGGTGAAAAATAGAATAAATAAAGAAATAAACATTAAAGTTTATAACATAAGGTTAAAGCAAATAAAAGAATTCAAATACCTGGGAACTCTATGCACAGAGGATGGAAGGCTAGAGAGAGAAATCGAACCAATAGTAAGAAAGCCGAAAATGTTATTTATCAATTAATCCTTATCTTAAAACACTCAAAATATCCCCATTATTACAAAAGAAGACTAATAAATACTACTATATTCATCCCAACTCTGTGATATCAATCTCAGACGTGGGCACTAAACAAAAATAAAAGACAAAACAAATAAGCAATCGAAGAGATAAAACCAAAATGATAGTTAATACCAATTACCACGCATTCCTAAATTCTGATGTTACAGTTGTATACATCATGCTTTCACAAAATTGCTTAAGACGTATATACATCTACTAATAATTACAGCTAAGGGACACATTTGGAAGCATATTAATCTATTTTTACATTAAGTAGAACAACGCTTTTACACAATTCACACACACACACACACACACACACACACACACACACACACACACACACAACACGTAAAGATTATACTTACATTGCTAAATGCTTAATCCTTTTTAGACAAGAAAATTGTATAGCTTTTATATTATGTGATGTGGAAGCCTTCCATGCTCACTAAGATTTAAATTACAGCCTTGTTTGTTGATAATGACAGATCATGCTAGAGAATGCAATGACCGACAAATGAAAATCAAGCAAAAGCGTAGATTAAACATTAAGGATCATTTACAATTGGACCTGTGGAAATATTGGCTGAATGTAGTGGATGTTCGTCTTAGACAGAATCGATGTAGTACTATTTTACATTTGATTGAGAAAGCTAACTAGCAGAGAACCAACATCCATACATCGAGATTGCATGCTCGACGTACGTGCTAGGTCGTACCCAAAACAGAAACGATATCAAACCAGACTTGGACGGGAAACACGGCTGCGAATCATATACAGTGAGATGTACCGACTAAGTTCATTTCCGCCCTATAAAATCATGGCAGCTCATTCAGTTTCTTTTTTTTTTTTTTTTGTTTTTTTTTTGTTTACTTTTAAAGACATCGTTCTGCTTGCCGTATAGAGATAACGCCTCCTCGTAAAACTATATATCAGAATTATATTCTTTTAGATCTTCTAATTTATATACTAAACGGTTTTCTGAGTATAAAAATCTCTTCCGTGCAATCTGGACGATAGCTGTGAGCAAAAATAGACATATTTTGAGATCCATAGATTTATTAAACTATTTTGTAATTCGACATTCCATAGGCATTTATTGTAGCATTTGTTACTCCTTATATTAGCTCTGTTTTCATCTACGCCTCCTTAATCGTCGACATATCTACGGATCGATATTATTAGTTATTATATACATCAAAAAGAACGTTAATACATCAACCCATTTTGATTTCATTTTAATGAAAACACTTCTACGTTGTAGTCTTTGGAAATCATTCCATTACAGACGATTTTTGTGGAAGTGAGTGAAACACTATTCAGTGTGTCGTTGTCTAATAATTATTTCATCTTTACGTTGTAAAATTCCTTCTCTCATCGAACTGTATTTTTCCGGTTATTTTATAAAATGTTTCTATAAAGGCATAATATATGTTGTCTTCCTTTTTTGTTTTTACTGTCTTAATCCAGATATATTTTCAAAAGACATGAAGCACTATCTAAATATGTATATTACCATTATTCAGTCTTTTTATATGCTTTTAAATCAACTGTATATGCCTCGTACTGATCACCTGCGTTAATTCCTTATATATAAAAAATCTTTACCTGGCCTGCTTGTATAATGTGTAATTAAACTGTAACATAGGCCCTTCAATATGGAAACGTTTCCTGGCCTGCTTATGTAATGCATAACTAAATTGTAACATAGCCATTCAATATGGAAATCTTTTCCTTACCTGCTTATGTAATGCATAACTAAACGTTAACATAGGTCATTCTATATGGAAATCTCTTCCTGGCCTTCTTATGTAATGCATAACTGGTTTGACATCCAATTCCTGTGTTTAGAATGTGTAGTCGGTCTTAAAGAATGCTTAGCTGCCATGCTTGTATTAAATTTAATTTTCCTCCACAATGATTAAAATTTGTGAAAGCAACTGGGTTTTTGAATCTTAATTTACATCCATAAACTACTCTTCTTAACTAGCGTATGTCATTTAATTCCATGCTTTGAGACCTTCAAATTTATCTTGTTAAAAAGAATCACATTAGTTATCGAATAACATCTCAAAATTATTAAAATTAATAATCAGTAATCAAGCCCAGCGCCTATCCGCCAATTTTATTAATTTAACCATTAGTATAAATTAACTATGAAAGAGTTTTTACATAAGGGTCCAAGTCAATACCGTACTAGGTAAAACATAACAGTTACCACCAACATTATATGTACATAAACACTATCAAAGAAACTTAATTGTCTACTTAATAACACACACACACACACACACACACACACACACACACACATCTATTAATAAACGACATGTGTTTTATCGCCTAGTAAACGACTCAAGCTTAATATCGACAGGAACATGTGCAATTTAGTGGAATGTAAGTGAAATAAATTTATTCGTATGCGTTCGTTTATTTACTATACGGTGTAAAGGACTGATGTAACACTTCTAGAATAATTATGTAACGTGTTTTATATACACTTTATTTGACACATGCGAATCATTGCATACAAATTTCGAAAATGTATGAAGATTTTAAAATTTTATTTAATGCATATTCCTAAAAGTGGAGTTATAAAATTAAAGAACAACACTTGAAGATTTATAAGCTATTCAAGAAGGACTTTAACAGTTGTGAAGAGAAGAGGGATTAATTAACACTGATTCGAAACTAGCTACTTCGCAGTATCAGTATTCAAAAATGCATCGAAAGCACATAACAGGTGCGATTTTTTAAATTAAAATCGATATCAGATGTGTAAAATATTTACGGAAGTCCATTTATTCCAGTATTGGAATGCCTTAATTTTCATATAATTTTTGTTGGCCTAACTTAGTTTCTGTACACAATTTAATAATTAAATCTTAACTTCCTACTTATTGTTTTTTTTACATACATCTGAATGTGATTTCTAATATTTGACTAGAAAGAAATTTAGTGTAAAATTATATATCGGATAGTTTTTAAAATAACTTTGTGATTCACTTATAATACTAAATTGAACACCTCGATAGCGTATGAAACATTAATTATTTCCCAAACAGCAATGGTACTGTAATATTCTGCTATTAACGACTGTCGCGAAATTATTGAAACCTATGGAACTGTATTAGTAGTATTATGTGGCGATTGGGCCCAGAAATGGCACTTGGGCCCAAAACGGGAATTTAATATGAGACTGGCACTATAGCCTCAAACTGGAATTTAACATGGGTGATGTAATGTTGTTTATAGGGACAAGGGTTTATAGGGACAATAGGTCTTATAGCGACAAACAAAAAATAGACATACACAAACAAACAAATAAATACTTATACAACATATAGACAAAAAACTAATTGGGCAATGAGTATATCTTCTCGATGCAATTGAGTGGCCATGAAAAGGATCGTTGGGAGTTGTTAACCCAATCGAGTTATCATACGGAGTATCGCACTGTTCTTCTCTTCCTCAGCCTTACCTCTCCACACAGATACTTCATTTCCAAAAGCCGTATCTGTTAATTTCACGAAAGTCCATGATGATTTCTCATATAATGGTTGGTCAGGGCTGAACAACATCCCCGATATTAGGGTAGACGACTCAAGGTTAGTCCACATCATGTCATAGGAATAGGTGAATTCAATGAGGCGATCCACTGGTATTTATAGGGTACGGGCGGATCGAAACGGATTTACATCTTTCACCAATCAAACGCGCGTTAAAAAAATCAGCCAGAGCGCGGAGTCTCTCTTTCAGTAAGAAGAGAGCTATGTGTGATGTCGCTTACCCTATATAGGCATGCTAGCGTCTGTACGCACTGAATCGATGCGACATAGTTGAATCATGACAGATTCTAAGAAGACGATGTATTGGAGCACGCCTGCAGTGGAGACGGGGAGTGATAGCATGGTGGCTACCAAAGCAACCACAGTGATACTTCCAGAAGAGAATGGTTTTAATTGCGATTTAATCGATTTTCTCTCCTCTTTGTACGAATTGTTACCCGTGCAAGTACTTTCCCCGCCTTCTCCTTTCTAACCTCAAGTAGAGGATTTTAGACAGAGGCAGAAAGAAGAATTGGAGAAATTTTTACAACAGCAGAAAGAAGCAGTGCAAGCCTTTGTTATTCAACAGCAACAGTAAGAAGAAGAAAGAAGAAAACGAGATGAAGAAATATAGAAAAGAAAGTGTGAAGGAGTGAAGAAGGACTGTGAAAGTCAATCGGTGACGGTACTACTAGACATTTTGGCAGAGTTAAGGTATCTGAGACAAATGTATCAGACTTCTTTAAATCGACCAGTGCAGGATTAAACCCTGTGGAGGCCCCTAGGCAGTCGAAATCTCGGGACCCCCCTTGCAAATTATCTCCTAATACGTCAAGATCAAATCAATTCAATATTATTTTGATCCGTTGTCGCGGGGCTCCTAAAAGGCGTGGGGCCCATAGGCCGGTGCCTACTCTGCCCATTGGTAATCCGGCACTGAAATCAACCCAAGACTTTCACGAGCCAAACATTCCAAACCAGTCATTACAACCTTTACGCTGGTTACTTATTAGATAACAGCAGCAGCAATGATCATTACCAAATCATCGATAGTAGCAGGTGAAGAAGTAGGACTTGACCGTGTCAAGGGTAAAATGCAGTTAAAACTCATCGCCGCCAGTTCATGAACTTATTTTAAAACAAAACCCAACGGTCGTTTTCAGGGCCACCCACCTCTATAGAAAAGATTGAGTACTCAAAGATTGCCAAATCAATTAAAACTCCAATCCCTTCTGCCCATTGATGTTTGAATGATATACGTGTGTGAGTGCATGAGTGTAGGTCCTTATTATAAAAACCAAGACCAAGAGACACGTACGTTTTCTTTCTGGTATAATCTCTCTTTTTGAAAACCGCAATAAAATTTCACAACACATTACCAAAAGTCCATTTGCTTCTTTCAATTTCTCTTTTTCCCTATTTTTTCTAATTTCTCCACTGCCACAGTTTGTTCCTCTTCTTCACTTTCTTCTTCTTGTCTTCTTTTATTGCTTTTCTATACTTTCTCGAAACGAGGAGGAGTAGTCCGTCGCCTCTGTCGCCTGGCAAAGCCTTGATCAGAAGTTCGATCTGTGTTGGCTCTTCCATCTTCTTGACTGCTTGAGAGTTGAATGAATACTCTATGGCAAGACACAAACCCTATATATAGGATCCATTGCCTGTAAAATCCAGTCATTTGTAATTTTGCAATCAAGATTAAACGATCGCACGATTTCAGTGAGAAATGAGAAGAAAGTAAGAGGCACGACATGACATATCGCCTCGCACACGAGCTGAAGTCTTGGTTCAAAGCCATGCAAACGATTTTGAAGACGACATGGTTGAGCCTAAATCAACGCCTTCTGAGTCTGAGCCCAGACCAAGAAAGTCTACACCAAGCCAAAGTTAACCAGTAACACTAGAAAAATATTACCACATTCGAGAGAGGGAAACACGCTTCTCCAGAATATTAAGAAACACGGCCTACACTTACACGGTGAAGCTTAAAGATATCAAGCCAAAAGTACCGGCCGAAAAAGCAGAAGAGTTCATCACTGATTTGTGGAATTCCTTGTTAACCACGCTGAAACGACAATGTCAAGCCAAAGAAGACGATTGTTTCAGACTTTCCATTTGTTACGACAGTCTGAAGTAGCCCGTCTGGATCTAGTTTAGCAGCCCAGCAGAACTGACACCTTCCAAAGTCTTCGACAAGATTCAGCATGTTCAGTAATCCAATTTCACAACACCGATGGAAAAGTTACACTTTACATGACCCATGTTTCCCTTCCGAAAGGGAGCGGACAACGCAGAAAAGTGTTATTGGTGGACAAACTTCGCAGCACCAAGCGCAGCATCATCCAAATTAACAACACCCAAGACCAGATGTGTTTAGCCCGAGCCATCGTCGTGGGACGAACTTATGCCGACGTAGAACGACACGACAGAATGGAAAACAGTCTGGAAAAGCATTCAACATTCGAACCAAACCAAGCACGGAAGAGAAGCAGAAATCCTGTTAGAACAAGCCGGCCTATCCCAAGACATTGGCAGCGGCACTCCTGAAATACAATAACTGCAAAAAAAATTAGCTCCATGCTACAGTGAAAATGTATCCTCAAGAGTTGTGAGGACCTTTGGTGTTTTCTGGCGACGATTTCCCGGACGGAAAATACATTCACGTCTATCATCATGAATAAAATTTCAATGCCACTACCAGTATCACCGGATTCATCGGATACTCTTATTATTGTGAGAAATGCGACATATTCATTGCGGACAGAAATGTCAGGGCTGTTTAGCCTCTAAACCCTGTCTCTACGAAGGGCAATAAAGAATTTATTGCTCAGGTTGTCAGAAGACTTTTGTCAGCCCTACCTGTTACCAACAACATCTCATGTCGCAGAGTTCACAGCGAGAAAGTGCTTACCAACTATTGAAATTGTACTTTACTTGTGGACAACACATACGCACCAGCAACCCCAGAGTGCACGTTTGCCAAGGAAACAAAGGATGACACATCTGGCACAAAAACGTGGACCTGGAGTATGAATGCTACATTCAAAAATATCAATCGAAAGAGGAGGAGGAGGAGGAAAAGAAGAAATGGAATTTCGTTGTTTTTTATTTTGAATGTATGCGAGAGACAGATATTCACATTCCTTATTTCTGCATGGAGGTAGTGAAGAAATCTTTCGAAGACGTAACACGCTTCCCAGTTTCGCCCGATGGTTCTTAGACCCTATCGACAACACATGGAATAAAGAGTACATTAAACGATCGTCATTAGTTTGTCACGGTATTGATCTCACAATTGTTTGGGATACGATGGACAATTTCTTCTGAAATACTATACAAAACAAGGCACCGAATGCCCTAAAGTGACTATGAATGGGGCCAAAATTATCTACATGCAAGTGAGGCAAGTACGGTTTAAAGATTCCGTGTTCTTTGAGTTGAACGTCAAAAACCTTTGGGGTGACAGACATGGCCAAATGATGTTCTCTGTACTATTTCAATACCGAAGCCATTCAACACGCACTCCTGCCACATTTGATTGACGCTTACTACTAAGACACCGACAACACGCGCACCGAACAACGAGAAGCTTTCTACGCTTGGCACCGCTCTCACACTTTGAAGCCCTTTGACTTTCAGGAAGAAATGTTAAAGTATTGTCTCTACGAAGTAGAAAATTTACGCCGTTGCTGTGGAAAATTTCGAGAATTCTTCATGGAGAACGGAGGGTCGATCCATTGAAGGAATCCTGTGCCATCGCCAAAGCATGCTCCTTAGTGTACCTTAAGCAATTCATGCGCAGCCCTGCCGCTACTTCGACATGGTTTACGTCAAAAGAAAATATATGAAACACATAGACTTCGTTAGCCAAGATCTGATCTAGTCAACTACCAAGAAGAACCAGAGTTTGTACAGGCCGACGAATTTGGAAATGTCATCATTGCAGCTTACGAGACAGCGCATGCTCACTCTTAAAATTGTATGAAGCCTTACACAAGTTAGGTGATCATCTCCTGTACTTTGACACGGATAGTTGCATCTACACCCATCGCCCTGATCAACCTCACCATGAGATCGAAGGAGACCCCTTAGGAGCCTTGATGGACGAGCACCCCAAAACAAAATTCTGAGTTATGCTAGCTGCAGTCCAAAACATTAAGGCTATGAATACCGAGACAAACAAGGAGAATTGCACACCGACTGCAGAGTGGATTAGCGCTAAATCATCGAACGAGTCAACTGAATTTTGGTGTACTGAAAGAAGCCTTGCAGTCTGGAGAGGACCAAAACTTTAGAGTGAATACTTATGAACCGCACAAAATTGTACGTTTACCCACTTACCAAATCGTCAGCCGACCCTTGGAAAAATGTATCAAATCGTTTACCAGAAGCGATTGCGACTTCCCAACAACTTCATGTTACCGCACTGACACGCTGATATTGGCCAGTATATAAAAGGGTAACTTCCAAGACCGATACTTCATTTACGAAGAGAAATCCAGAACTAAAAATATGTATCATTTCACACAGACACAAGCAAACGAGGGGTTCAATTTCAGTGATAAACTCGAGTGCGATGCTCTGCCTTGCGATCCCATCGATGCCGTACCTTGCAACATCATCGATGGTTCAGCACGACATGGGCGCTTCTCTACTACTACCACTACGGTCACCAGTGAAATTGATAATGTGCGTGTAAAACTCTACGGATGCTAAAGTGATGCTGTTATTTCCGGCCACCAGTCAATGGATTGGATGTTACACGGCCATTCAGTTTTATTTGTAAAAGTGATGCCGTCAGTCTACCACCCTACGGATCTCATCCATGCCTGAGTAAATCACTTCGGATATCACCACCACGACCTCATCGAAATGTACCCTTCAAAGAAGAATACTCGTTCCCTGTGGCTATGGCTACTGCGACTTTGAAAGTCCATTCCAAACGTTCAAAGAAAAGTGGCCTAAATATCTGGGAGGACCTACACCCGAAGAATTAGCCAGAGCTGGATGTATCTACTTGGGAGAAGGAGATAACGTCAAGTGCTTCAGTTGCGGTGAATCACTTCATGAGTGGAAGCAGACAGATACGTCTTACCTTGAGTATGCCCGATAGTCTCCGCACTGTCACTACCTTCGTTTAGTGGGACGTAAGTAATATATACGCCTACGCAAATTTTGCGTACCATGTTGTTTAGGAAGACAGACTGGCCAAGAGTCAATTGTTTGACAACACCATTTACTCAATGCAGTCAAGTGTTTAAGCCAGGTTTGAAAAGCAATATTTAAGGTTTACCAATAAAACTGCAAGAGACTATCTACACGGAAGATTGGATCGGATTTGCAAGAGTATGATCTCAATTTGTGACTAGAGCTATTGTGCCAAGAAATTCAATAGAGGAAAGTGAAAAAGTCAATAAGGTAATTAGATTTATCTTTATAATGTCTTTTTCAGAATATTCATCTTTAGACCATTTACATTAGAAGATTTCGTTGCCATTCTTGAAAATTACCTTCATCGACAGCGGCCAGAAAATAGTTTCTGCATCGATACCTTCAACTCTGCTACAAGAGTGTTAATAACTAAGGACATTTACAATTTGCTTGACGTGGGTATAAACGCTATCTGACATTCCACGACCTTTATTTGTAGCTTTGCAACTGATTCCTTGATAGGAAGTCAATGACCATACTGAGACTTTGGAGGATTACCAAAACCTTTTACAAGAACTGTTTACTTTTAGTTTTGGACGCCATGTGGTGTGCGTGATAGTGACTTCGTTTCTAGCATTTCGTTAGCCAGCAGATTCCTTGTGGACTATCTTCTAACAGTACCTACACAGACATTAAATGTGCATAAGACACTCATTCTGTTAAAAGCGTTGCGCTTTCATATCGATACTTTTCAACCTCTTCTTGAAGAAAAGATTCGTAAAACTGTATAGACTGTGGATGCTTACACAGATGTGTGTATAGCTTGTGACCTACACCCTTACTGCAAAGATGTATGTGACTGGATAAGTGTTGGTTTCGATGCTTGGACGCAAGAAGTGGCTGACTATGTCAAAGCCATTTGTAATTGATTCCAGAAAAAGTGCACTTCAAACGTCAAGTGACATTTAAACCCGTGTTAGCCAAAATGTCAGAAGAACCCGACACAGAGGAAAACCAAATTCAGGAGAGCAGTACTGTCGTCAACATCGAAAATGAAAAGCCAACCGCAAGGGATAAATTAGAGACTGTAAATAGTGTATAGACTCAAAAAGCATTACAGTGTCCCTACAAATTCTAGTACACAACACATTCATCGAAAATGTCGTACAGTGCCTTGTTTGTATTGTTTTATTTTCGAATTTCTGAAATGAGTACATCTTCCCTTTTTACCTCTTCCTCTGCTTTCAAAATCATTGACGAAATGTTAGACCGTTCAAGTTGGGCGACATTGTTTCTTCGCCATCCCTTTAACATGTTGATTGCTGAACCAAGTGGTTCAGGCAAAACCGAACTTGTCAAACGTTTGATCGAACACGAAAGCCATTTGATCGATAGTCCACCCCAACGTATCGTGTGATGTCACAAAGAGTGGTAATAGGCTTACAGCCTCCTTCAAGAAAGTCAAGAAAAACCACTGTCTTCGTGGAAGGCATTCCCAACAAAGACGACTGGATGGTGTTTGACACAAGTCAAACACATCAAGTTATCTTCGGCGACATGTTAGAAGAAGACGAAGAAGAAATTAAACTTTGGTTTACACACAACGGAATTACAGATTCCACATCTGTGAAACAGCGCCTGTACAGGATGAACCTGCTCAAACAGGAATGTTTCGAGAAAAAAAAATCATTATTTGCTGGAGGATGATTTCATTAAACCAAGTAAAAGTACCTTGAGTTTACTATGCATTCTTGTACCGAAACAACATAATACATTCCGCATGTGCACCGACTATTGAAAACTTTACAGTGTGACCAAAGCAGATTTAATTCCACTGCCAAGAATCAATGACTCCATTGATGAAACTGGAAATACAGAATATGTCAACAAATTTGATCTTTTGAAAGGATTCTGCCAAATTCCACTCACAGAAAGTGTAAATTTTATTTCGGTGTTCCTAAATCCAGATGGACCATTGCTAAAAATGTGATGCCGTTTGGGATGAAAGATTCGAATCGTACTAGGCAATGTTTAATGAGCATGATTACATCAGGTCTAGATAACTGTAACGCTTACATCTATGACAATGTCTTCTACAACGACACCTGCAAGATCGCTTGGAATCCATCGGAAATGTTTTGATGACTCACTAACGCAAATTTAACAATTAATTTAAGTGAAAGTGAGTTTTGCAGTAATGGAGTTACTTTTCTTTTAGGACATATTATGTGAAACGATAAAATTAAACCGATGAACATTAAGGACTTGGCTATCTCTGAATTCCGCGTGCCTATTAGTAACAAACAGGTAATGCGATATTTTGGTAAGGCTGGATATTAACGGAAATTTTGCTCCAATTTTTCCATAATTACTTAACCCTGAATAATTTGTTGGGTATGAAAACCAAGTTACATTGCTCTGAAAAATGTCAGGAGACTTTTGAAAAGTTAAACTTTATTATATAAATCTTTCTTTTTCTTTCTGAGGGGAGATGTTATGTATATCTGTATTGTGTATTTGACCTTTGTGCAAAGTCAAGTTAATGGTGTTCCTAACCAGTGATATTTATTATTTAAACAACATAATACATAGCTAATATTTCTCAAAGACTATAGGTTAAATTTTCACAGTATCGATTATCACTTCGAGAGCTTTATGAATGGTTTATTTTCGCATCGGAGGCCTGGATTTAATAGGCACTGACAAAACATTCTGAAGTTTATCTAAGGATGAGGAAGTCCTTTTCTTTTCTTAAAAGAACATTATGACGACGAAGGTGGTGGTGGTGGTGTGAACGTCTTGGTGGCATATTTTGTTTCAGCAGCAAAATGAATCCAGTGAAGTTAATCTTATCTCACACTTCTATTTTTACTGGAATTCGTCTCAGCTAATTCTCGCCATCTCATATCAACTTCAATATGGGTGCCACTAGACTATGAGGTGTTTTCAAAGGACTAAATTTTGTCAGTTCTTGTTTGGATAAATCCAGTACACTTTCTAATTCACATGTACTGTCTTGTACGTTTTAAGTGTGGTCACCTATTGGACTGCAGCAGCAGTGTCTTGTACGTTTTAAGTGTGGTCACCTATTGGACTGCAGCAGCAGTTGCCAAAACAGTAAAAGAAGACGTGGCCGGAGAGGTAGAAGTTTCCTTAAAAATGGTTTTCCATTTTTTCATCAATTAGGAAACACGGGTATTAAATTAGGTTAAGCGGACATTTTATGTTGGGACTTTTCTTCTTGGGGATTTTCCATTTCTTATGTGCCAGTCTTCTTTTATGTCTGCTGTCGTCTTTTGGGGGATCTAGCATTTTTTCTTTTACCTTGGGCATTAGATCCCATTATACAAGTGAATGAACAATGACACCTCCTAAAGAACCACTTCCCCTAGATTTCAAAATTATTTGTTGAGGTGGGGGGTTGGGGGTTGTTTGATTTTTTATCTATTCTTCGGTATGCCAGTTGTGACGACATTACGTTATGTTTCTCCAAAGACCGTTTGGTTTGTTGTGGTATCTGAAAAATGCACTGTAGTAGATGACGTGCTGTCTAAGTAAACAATCATTATAGTTATTTCGGTTAAATATGACCGTACTCGTGCATTTTTAATGCGCCTGATGGCATACAGTGCAGGAATCAATTTGGCAGAGGGATGTGACTGAAAGGATGTCATATTGAATAATGCTTAAAATAGTGATTGATGTTTTCTATTTTTTCAGACAGACGCCAAAGTGGACGTATAAATGACAGGACCTCCATCTTGGCACCAGTTGTGAAACAAATTGATTCGAAATCTCAAATAATCGCGAGTGGTCTGTTTTAAATCAATGAGTAAATACACATTAGGTGCTTGAATGGCATCGTCACACATATCCATTGGCTAACACTTCCATTAGGAAGTTATCTCTTGGACTTGTAAACAATAGCACATAATATGCATTGAGCCTCATGTTGCGAAGTGGTTTACTTTGTTGAAATATGTTTTGAGTAACGTGACTAATACTGGAATTACGATGATGTCATTTTCGTGTAAAACAATGTTTAATTTCTTGTTCGTCTTTTCCTAACATGTCATCGAGGATGACAATATGTTTTGACTAAAGACAGACACCATCATGTCGTCTTCTCAAGGAATAACTTTCTTGGAGCAATGAGTAAGCCGATTGTCACACTTTGTAACACCACATAATCCGTTATGGTGGAAGATCAAACAATTGTGATTTGTATTCGATCAAAACATTTTATAGTAGGTTTTGCCTAAAGCATTCGGTTCAGCAATCTACATGTTAAAGGGATGGCAAAGATATAATACCTCTGAACTTTGTCGTCGAACTTTTCATCAATCACTTTGAGAAAAGAGTCCGAGAAGGAGGAGCAGGATACAGTCATAACCTTCCTGTTGAGAATTCTGAGATTAACATTAATGACTCAAGACATATTACACATTCAATAAATTTTTAGTTTTTGTTCTTTCAACCACAATGTCATATTTGCATTTCCAGGTTCAAGAACAAAAACGCGTAAGACATAAATAACTCCATACATCAATAACTCACAAACTGAAATCATCAAAGATGCATATAAACAAGTAACTGTACAATATATTCCAGCTATTTGTGTCCCATGAAATCTTTGCATTTGGTATTCTTTAAGTCTCTTTGAAACTCATTGCCTCTAATTTACCCAGGAATGTCATTTCATCCTCATTCTTTTCTATCTGTATAATGATACACTCGTGGATTCGGTATATTTATTCCTATATGTTGGGATCTCTCACTGTTTCTAAAATTGTTTCAAATTTCATTTTCACCTCTCTCACTGGTTATAAGTTAACTTCTGTTCTTGGATTAGTGACACAAATTGTCTTTGACATAGTCAGCAATTTCTTGTATCCAAGCATCAAAGCCAGGACTTTTATAGTCACGTACATCTTTCATGTCTTAAATTTTTGGTGTAGCCAAAAAGCTGTAACACTTCTTGGCAAGAATGATCCGCGGATGAATTTCGACAAATTGCTTTTTCACATGGAGGCACACAACTTATTTTCGCCACTGTTCTCAAAACGTTAATTTGTAATTCTTGCACAGATACAGTTTTGGCGGTGATGTCTTTCCTGCAGCATGTATTGTTCATGAATAGTCCTCGGGAGAGAAATTAAAAAAGTAATCACACACACACACACACACGCGCGCGCGCGCGCGCGCGCAAACACACACACACACTCACACACTCACACACCATGTCGTCCAGGAATAAATGGAGACTAGGTGGAAACAGCTTGTATTCAAATGTTTGGAATCCTCTAAATCCTGAACACTTTCATTCAATTACGTCCACGTAATTTGTCGCCTGATAAGCTTTACGTAGCGTTTTATGTCTGTCATAGTTTTTATCAAAAATCATTTTTCCTATACCGTGGAAACAGCAATAGTTTACAAACTGAAAAATGATTCTGTGTTTTGTTTTCACTTGTATCTGTAAAAATTATTTGTAATGCATTCTTTCTTTTTTCTATACATTACTCCACACGCTTTAGCAATGGTAAAAGCTTCTTTCAAAGGATCGATATGACCTTGATCCAAAAATAATTGGCATAAATGTATACATCACATCGGCAATATTTTAATATTTATTTTTTAAATTCACACGGATTTAAGGAGCCAGTTTGGTACCAGAGCATTTAAGGCGTCCTTTTTGTTTTGTGTGCATACCTTCTAGGTCGTAATAGGGAACTTATGGGAAATAGCGGAGAAGCACATGTTGATTAGCTCCGGTATTGAAAAAGCGTGGAAAATAAACTTTGGCCATATCTGTCATTCCAAACCTATTAGCATTTCTACTCGAATGCATGGTCAAATGTTCTTTCAAACGTACCTGTCCCATTTTCGTTTGGAGGACTTTTGCTCCGTTAATGGTGTCTATGGGATATTCTGTGTCTTGTTCTGAAGGCCATCTCGTCTAGAAGGTTTTGTATTTCAGGAATGCTAAACACTGTATATTTGGAATTCCTAATTCCTTCAAAATGAATTCAGTTTTTCTTCTTTGTTTTCGTCTCTCCTATGTTCGAGTACACGGCCATGATCTTTTCCGTTTCACGGTCTCGTTTTTCTTGGCATACGTTCGATCCACAACAATGTCAGGGGCTAAACACATCCGGTCTTGTGAGTTAACAGTATGGACAATAATGCGTTCGTTACTCCACGAAAAACACTTTCTGTGTGGTCCGCTACCTCTGGGAGGAGAAAAGCTGGCCGTGTGAAGAGGGGCGTTTCATCTTGATTCATAGAGAGAGAGAGAGAGTATCTCAATCAGGAATATGTATTCATTCAGCTTTCAGACTGTGAAGAAGATAGTAGAGTAAAAAGTAGAATAGTATATTTTTTTCTAACATTTATTGTGGAACATAAATGGAACGTTCGTGTTGTTTTAAATCATAAAGTTATGGACCTGACATTACCAGCTTTAACTGGATTAATCCTTTTCCAACTCATGCTGCCGTCACTGTTATTGTTTTGGTAGTGTTAGTAGTAACTGCAGATGCTGACATATCAGTGGCAGAGTAGTATCAGGTTAAGCGATTTGCCTAGTCATAAAAGCCTATATCCCCCATCAATTGGCAAGCAAGCGACATACAGTGAGCAACCCGTGGATGATTAAGCCATCATCATAGTCTAAGACATATACGTTCTTGAGGTTGTATATGGTATCATTATGCACCAGTCGCAGCCAGCCATTACTGGATAGACCAATACGTTCTCAGGCTATAAAAGCTAGCTATGTGATTACATCATCCACCATTGATACTGTCAATCTTACATGCGTTGAAATTTAGAGAGATAGACTATTTTTATTTAATCCATATGGAGTTAGACCAACTGTGCTAAAATACTAAAAAATAACTGAATATTTTTTGTAAAACAGCTGGAAATATCCGGTCGTCCTACAATTACAATCTATGTTTGCCATGACACGAGACGTAGATAGTAATGATGTATTTTTATTAGCTTTTAAAGGAAGGGATCATGCTTTCCAAACGATTTCGTAATGCTAGAAGGTAGTTGACATTATTGGTATGTACTACAGTCTAAAATATTATATTGGCATTGTACTGAGTGATGGGTCATTTCAGATTCCTTTCTGAATAGTATTTTATCTAGAGCCGCAAAGGAATTTCGTAATGGGGACCCTGATATGGGTACATTTAATTATCTTACAAGGGCTGAATTACATGTTCGTGTTGCTCATGACGGATTTCACGGGCTGCACATCTATTTGTATAAAATACCACCGGAGGCTTATAACGAGATACAACGATAGCGACTAAAAGAATCAATGGCCTCCAATAACCCATTGTCGGGACTTTATAATCCCCTTTTAAAGTCCATTGAAGCAAAATCGATATCTGAGATATACACATGTTCCAGCTTGTATAAAATCATTTTATTTGATGCCTCAAACGTTAGTATACGAGTTGGTACATTACTTAGTGATGGATTATTTGAGCTTAATAAATTAAGACTCATTCTCCATGAGACTATGGATTTATTTGTTCAGGATTATTCAGATAACGCGCCGTGTTCTCTGCGGAAGAACGTGCCAGAACGAATATTGTAAAGCACATTATGCTTTTGTTACATACTGGTTCAGGCCCTTAAATGTGCCATCTGAATCAAATCAAGTAATCAACTCCGGCTATGTGAATCTGCTCGTGAATATTATCAGGCACGTAAAACACTGGAACCTGAGACTGCACAAACACCTGTTATTGCACAAAACGATGTGACGCACAGACGGATACAAAAATAAATGGCATAATAACTAGGATCAAATCAATTGCAGTTTATGATCCTGGTAAAATACATAAACTAAAACAAGTTATTGACGGATTTCGTAATTAGATACGGTTCCCCTTTATGTAAGTATGCCTATCGTGCTTCAGATTAGGCAAACCGCTCAACACTGAATCCACCGTCGGTCACTAATCCACCACCGGTTGATAATACAAAAGTAACGATACAACAACTGAAACAATTTGCTCGTCAGCGTAATATTGAAATACCAAGAGGTGCAAGAAAGCTGATACACCTGAGTTGTTAGACGAGTGCGAACAAAACCGTCTCCGTATTGAGGATGAAAAGACTGTCTTCGTACCGGGGATGAAAAACACCGTCATCTTATTAAGGGATAACAAAAATGTCCTGCATCTGATGAGTATGTTTGTAACCGATCACATCAATCACTAGTACCTGAATTCAAACTTCATACTCGTATTGATAAGTTAGAACATCACGTGGCAATTATTTCACCCACATACAAACCGGACAAAGAAGTTCGAAAACTGTTACAAAATATGATTCCAGGAATCACGCCATTGTTCCAAAACATTGTCCACTCTGGAGTTAAAGTAGATATTCTTCTGATAATTCTATTAAAACGTGAATTCACAACGATGCTCATACAACCCTGAAACGTAACGACACCAGCGCCATAAATAATGAAATTGACAAAGTCATTGAAAATATTTTTGAGACGTTGGAGAAATACGCCAAGGTAGGATCGGGATTTACTCTCCAAATATGTATCCAAATCGAGGTACATATCATCATAACAGCGTTTTCGTGGATCAAGTCACATACCGACATAGATTGGGTCACGCCAAAGGCCAATGATAAACATAAAGATTTTTGATAATCGATGTTTTGAATGGGCAATTTTATCCGCGTTATATCCGGCTAGGGATCACCAAGACATGCCTCGAAAATACTGGCAGCACCTAGGTGAACTTAACTTTGGTAAATATCGAATTTTCTGTGCAGTTTACTAAGACCACAGTGAATAAACTTGAAACACTTAACCATGGTATAGATATTAATGTTTTTACTTACGACGAAGGCTTTTATCCGCTTACACTATCCCAGCATGGACAATATGGCCGAATCCAGATTGATTTCTTGATACTGAGTGATATAACTGGTTCAGAGTCAGTAGTACACTACGTATGGATAAAAATCTTGCTAGGTTGCTTAACAGACACAGCAATCATCACGGGAAGAAATATCCATACTGACTTTGCATGCATGTATTTAGTTCCCAAAATCTGCTCACGGACCATGACTTTTACTGTGGTGTGATAGTGCCCAAGCCTCAGCTGGCCATATTACCAGAAAAAGGTAAAAACATTCGGAAATTCAGTGCGGTGCCACCGAAGATGAAGGTCCCTTATATAACCTACGCGGACTTTAAATGTCTCAGCGCTCCAGTGAAGAGCTCTGCGTCCAAAGACCATAAAACAGTGCAAGTCGCTGACCAACAGCCATGCAGATTTTGTTAAACAGCAGTTGGGTGTGACCGGCAACTCATGGCTGGATCTGTGAATAAGCTTTAATTTCTACTGATGCCTAAGTTTTTGATTGCTTTATCTTTGAAAAAGCTTGTCATCCAACGAAGCCACATAACTGGCGCGTACAGAAGAACCACACAAAACGCTTGTAATCTACAGTTGCGACTTTGCCCAAACAAAACAAAACTACCTGTAGTGTTGCATAACTTGCGTGTGTATGATAGCCTCTTAATAATGCATGCAGTAACCACGGCATCAAAATCACCAGTAAGTGTAATCTACAACAACATGACGTTTAGGCTCTGACAATTACAGTTCATCGATTCATTGCAGTTGATAAATTCATACTTGGATAAGTTAGTGAGAAATCTAGCTGTGAAAACTTCACAGTCACTCGTAGGTGTTGTCCAACTAGCACAGACCTACTAATGAGAAAAGGTGTGTATCAGTATGAGTACATGAGTGACTGGGACAAGTTTGCAGCCAATCGAAACGTTTTATTCATGGAAGTCACGTTAAGGTATCTCAGAGAAAGAGTAAGAGCATCAAAACAAGGTTTGGTCTGCATTTGTTTGCAAAAACAGGGTCACTATAACGATCTGTATCTGCGCACCGATGTTTTGTTGTACCTCTCTGATGTGTTTGAGTAATTTCGTGACACTGCCATGCATGTGTGCAAGTTGGATGAAAACGAAAACAATTTTGTTGTTAACGATAATGCGATGCTTGAGAACCAAATCAATCCCAAGTCAAATATTTTCACGAGGTCGGCACAAAAACACTGATGTCATCTATTTGACACAACGCTACGCACATATGCCTAAAGTATTTGATGACGGCTGTAACATGAGAATGATATATCATGGCATTGACGCACATGGTCTTGAGAAATATTCATTGGACCTGGTGAGCCGCAGACCACAGAGGGGATGAATTTCGTGAAATGTCTGCGCGGATCACAAATGATCCGTATTGACCACTCATTTGACTGGAACTTGAAGAGGTAAGTATTTTGCGGGTCTGGACACAAATGTGTCCCAATTTAACAATTATAACAGTCATATGAAATGTCTGCGCCTGATGTCATAGAAGGGTACGAGAAGCGACGCCGTAAAGCCGCCCACGAACAGAATCAACTGATTTGTAATGTTAGAAAGGCCTCAAGAAAGTAAAAGATATTTTACAGGCGAAACTGATCTCACAGAGGGCTTTGAACAAACATTTGCACCGATGATTAAACCAACAAAAGAAACTGCAAAGTGACTTGCAGCGCTTCTTGGAACAGAAGAAGAGACAGGTCGAGTTTGTAAGATAGCTGAGCGCAAAAAGGCTATTAAAAAAGCAACAAGAACAACTGCAAAGACTATTTCGCGTTTGCCGCATTCGATTGAGGAAATCAAAGACGTTGGTTAAATTGGCGAAGCCACTGGTGTACTTACAAAAGGCACCCGTGTACTTGATGAAGACGTTAGAGAGACACTTTAAAGGATACCAGATGTGCCACCCGAGTATCAGTCAGAGATACAAACACCGGTTCAATTCTTTATAGAAAATATGCACCAGGCAAGCTTTAAAACTCCTATATTCATAGCTTTTAACAGACGTAGCAAATGGAGAGAGAACAATGTTTAAAACGCCATTAAAGACTCGTCAAAAATATATTGACACTGAATGGCCTAAAAGGGTATTAAGGGAGTTTACCGGAAAAGAAACAATGTACCCGTGATCTGTGGAAGCATTTTGCAGAAACGATTAATGCATTTAGGGGCAGAGACTTTGAAGAAGGTGAAGGTTTATAGAGAGACTTTATGGAAAAGTGTGGCAAACATCAACCAGTGATGCTATTACAATTGCCAAGACAAGAAGCAGTAGAACAAAGTTTTAGGTCGCGAATACCTCGGGCAGTCACCGAAACACCTGATAATCTCTCTCTCTCTCTCTCTCTCTCTCTCTCTCTCTCTCTCTCTCTCTCTTTA
>JAECUM010006290.1:0-48844 GCA_016617855.1 Megalonaias nervosa | reverse complement strand
ATATATATATATATATATATATATATAGTTTAAAAAATTACTAACGCGCGGGCCCCTCTGAGAGCTGGGCCAGATTGGGCCAAATCGGTGCAATCAGCCTAAGGCCGGCCCTGCTTGCAGATGTAAAACATGCACTATTTCTAGTTACTAGCTGCAGGTACATTTCTAAACCAACGAGTGGAGGGCACTTCCCCGCTGCAAAATTCAGTTCCCTCTTTATATGTTCTGATGTAATGAATCGTTTTCGTTGTGGCATTTTGGAAAAGATAAGAAGAAACCGTTTACATACTAATCCGTGTAGACATACACATCTTTTAAGTAGTTCAAGGTAATTTACTTGAATGTCCATTTGTTTCTTGAGCAATGATTCCTTATTGAAGATCCTATCGATATTTTCGTGTAGATGTTTTTGTGCTTCGACTGCTTTTAAAATGTATGCATCCAGCTCCAGTCTTTCTTCTTCATCTTTAGCAATGCCTGATTTGTCCAATTCCTCCAAGCATTTCACTTCCATGATATTTTTATACTTCATTTCATAAGTATATCGCCCAGTCTTGATCGCTAAGTAGGAGAAAAGGAAACGTGCAAGAAATGAAGACATGCATACATATACGGCAAATTAAACATACACAGTTTAATCATTTTTCTCCTAATGACTTGACAGAGAAATCTTGTGGAATTTCGATGTCTATCTTGTTCGCTTCTGTCATGGTGTCTCAGGTAATTTTTCACGTGATGGTTTAATGACGTCATAGTATGGCAAGATACAAATAACGACATCACAATGTTCAACGATACTTTCATGTTAGCAGTTAAAATATAATTGATGTTTTGATGGAATTCTGATGGGATGCTTTTCTGTTTGAGTGACAAATAGGCAAAAAATAATAATATAACGTGATTGACATATAGGCAAGAAAAATAAGTTTTGTAACGGACTAACATCGAAACAAAGAAACTCCAGTCTCGTAGCATCATTATATGTCCACTGCTTGAGACTGCCTTGCCCATGATAACAATGTAGTCTCTCGAATGAAAATTCCTTGTCCCGGTTGTCAATCCCAATTTGATTGTTTTAAACTGACTATTTCAACTATATGTAACAATTTTTAAATTTTATTTTATTTAACTTATACATTTCAAGTATTTAGTTTATATCGCGCCGTGTCGATTAGTATTCCTTAGAAGGTCATTTTATAAACTCCTTGAAAAATACATGCTACATTTCTGGACGTGGTTAAACCATGATGGTCGATCTTGTTAAAACCGGATTGAATGTCGCAAGCTATGATATCTCAAGGCAAGCACCGCATATCGGAAGACAAAAATGTACAATCACGTGCACTTAATTGATGACGGCGGTTTCTATCAGATCTTCCCGTGTTCTAAATTCTGGTAACCCACGTCTAAACCATAGGGAACTGGTAACTGGTATTCTACGGACGGGTATTGCCAAGCAGCTTATTAATTAATGACGTCATTGGTGCAGGGCATACCAATTAGCAGAGTGTGCCTATCGCTGGCACAAAGTGATTTGTGGTTTCTGTGTTTAACGTCATTTGTCAGCACATCATGGGCTATACATGGCGTACAGTATATTTGGAAGAGAAAGTACGTGGCAGAACCCTGAGATGAACCACCGACTCACGGGTAAATACAGCCCATGTTCGTCGAGCCGAGACTCAAACCTACTTGGACGGAGTTGAGATGTGAGTGATCTGTAAAGGCAAGCCCCATAGACCACTCGCAGCCCCACGGGCGGCGCAAAAACAAAATGATTCAATAAGAGAAAAAGGCCTTCTAAGATTAAAGCCAGTTTGTTGGTGAGTGAGTGCATCTGCCTGTATGTGTATGTGAGAGACAGAGAGAGAGAGAGAGAGAGAGAGAGAGAGAGATAGAGAGAAAATAAATTGTTACGGTGGATTAAAGAAAAATCAATTTGTTTATATAAAGAGTTAAAGAAAATGTAATGTCACAAAAGACTATGCAGAAATTGCTTTCTCAGAGTCTATCTGAGGCTTGTACCTCTGTTTACGTCGGACTAAAGAATAGTACAATATATTGCTAATATTAGCCTGAAAACTATTTTTTTATTTCAATTCATATTAATTTTAAGTCAGCCTTCTGCGCCTCTATGAAAACATTTTCATTTCAATTTTATGGCTTGCCTAATTTTAATCTCGAAACATTTGGACCAGATCACATGGACATTTGGTTGAAAACAGTGAGGTTCGCGAGCTCCATTTGTTTATGAAACTGAATCAGTTGGTACTTATATTTGTGAGCTGTTTGATATTGTTCGGTCGGGTTCGGATACTTCCCTAAGCGACCGTTTAGCAAGCAGTGTCGTTCCTGATGAATTCACCACTTCTAAAATATAGACTCATCTATATTCTGGCATCAATTTTGCATGAAGCTGGTCAAGATCGTGAAGATGTATAGCAGCAGGGAGGGTGAACAGATAACTTTTAAGAGAAGTCCTCTTTTGAAAATAAGGCTTCCTACGAAAACGAAAAAACACGGTCACCGAGGCCTCTAACCAACCGAAATTTCGCTCTAATTGCATTATTTTATATTTGACGCTTGTTATTTTGTGTTCTCGTTTACCTACCACTGTGCGTACCGAACGATCCCTTACCTGTATATATTTTCCCACGCTATTGGCTGACCAAGTGTGATAGCTGCGTTAAATAATGAGATTACTCGTGGAACTACTATGAAAACCATCAATGCGATCACAAAAAACACATACCAGTGCAACGACGTGACTCTTTCTCAAAACAACCAGTACTAGGTAATGTGACTGTCAGATATTTATATGAACGTGGTGAACTTGAAGGTGGTGAAAAAAAGGGCGACTGACACAGTCTGGTGTGTAACCGCTGATAAAATTTCCAGCGTGGTAAGATCCAAGGGTAGACCTGCAATCTACAAACTAGATTCAACTGCTCATCAACGTGGATTTGTACGTGAACAATTACAAGTAATTCCTGAAGATACACAATTACCACCGCCTTCACTTCTGTGAAAGCAGGACACCAGCTCCCCTACGTCGATTATACTCAAGACAGGTCAGCGTCACATTTTCGCGTATATGACCGAGACTACTATTAATTCTATCCACGGTAAATTGTTGTGGGTTATTAGAAGAATACTGCCACAACGTTACTGTGTTGCAGCAAGCACAGTGATTATTTTGTTGTTGTTTCAGCGTCATGATAAACTTAACATCGAGGTCAAGGTCACGCTTACTTTTTTGTCAGATCGCTGATAACCAGCTATTTTGTTCCTTTATATGTCATCGCAAATGCTAGCAATGGTTTCCTGAGTCATTGCGCAGCCCATGATAACCCTCCGTAGCTGAGACATTCTTCTGACTCTCGACACCACTAGATAAACTAAACAGACCATTCCATCCGATCATTGACAATCCAGATATTTGTATCGGAAATAATCAATCCTTGTGAAGAATGAATCATTATAGCATATCCTAGAGTCCACAGAGATTTATCCATCGTTAACGCGCACTTAACAGCACTCACCGGAAACAAAACAATATCATTAAGAACGAGTTTTTGTTTCTCATTAATTCCAGGAATCTCAACTTCAATATTTTGCTTGCGTGTATCTGCTGGTCGATAAAACAATGGCACGGATAAATCTGAAAACATTTCTTTATGTAGCAGACTTAATTGCTGCTGAAGTGTATCACGAGCTATCTTCCGACTTGCAACTATAAAATCAGCAGGCCTCCACAAATTCCAAAAATCACTCATCACAGTCTCTGGAATTACTTCACGGATTATCTCACATTGAATCTTATCTGGCTGTAGTCTGATTAACTTTTTAAACTCTTTCAGCGGTTCGTCAATAGCTCTATGATCATCAATTATTTCATATAATAACCTACGAACTTTTTCTGCCATTCATGCAGAGATGATCCAACAAAGGGCGACGGTTGACCACGATCACCACACATGATAACAGCAGCATTTCTCGTCGACAACCAATCAAGAAATATTTTTAAGACATCTAAAGACACTGTACATATCTCATCCCAGATAATGATCTTAGGAATATATTTCTCACCCATTCGCTCAGGAGTCCATCCATCTCCTTTTCATCTAAAGAAGCTGTGATAAGTATGAGATTTAACTCCTCGTTCGCTCATTTCTCTAGCAAGCCGGTGAGTCGGAGTCAGTACAACCATATCAAAATTCCGAAATAATTCAACCGCACGTGTTGTTTTACCAGAACCTCCTAGTCGATAGAGATAAACTGTTTTATGTCTGGCCACAGAATCATATACCGATGGAGCCGATGAAGGTTTTGACATCTATTTAATTTTGTAATATATTGACTTAGACTGAACTTCGGCAGATTCAGAATAACTAAGAACGTTTTCTCGTTTTATTCTCCATTCGCCCCATATTGTCCATTCTCCTCATGATGCATCAGCGCCGATACGTAATTGTTTTAACAATGCTGTATATTTTTTATTGATATAAAATGAATCAGTGGCAACTCTAATCACGGTATCAGGAAATCTATTTATCATCGATAATAAGTTTATCGAAATGTACGCGAGCAATGAAGATCTTAAATGAGTAAACTGCGGCGAGTCACCATCAGTGTAGCTCACAATTGTAGCTAATTTAGTTCCGTCCGATAAGTAAGTATTATTCCGACTTATAAATGTGCCTGACTCTGTTGCATCAGCAATTATGAAATCAAGTTCAGCATCGTCGATAATTAATCTTGTACAATGTCTTATGATCATATGATCCTCCTTGTGTAAATTTACCAATTATTTTTCTGCCAAGATCTTTTGCAAATTTATTTTCGAGATCGGTGTCGTCCGGATTTTCATCAGGGAAATATTTCTTCTGTTGTAGTAACCGAATTTGTTTCTGCGGACGATATGATATAATTGCTTCACTTACAACCAACGATATCAATATTTTCACATCAAGCATATATCGTAATAAAACTATTGGAGCCCAACCGCGTTCGCTAAAATGTTTTCCAAACCAAACAGCGACAATCGGATGAAGGATTTTCGATGCAAAGTCAAATGACTCAATACATGCAAATTCAGTTAAGTCAAAGTCTGACCGGGGTCCATTTATCGCAACTCTGGTCATCTCGTGTGTTGGATGTCCAAATGTTTTGAAATACTCAGAACACTCTCCCACTCCAAGAAAACTTCCAGGATAACATGCAACCATATCAACTGAGATAACATCCTTATAATCGTATGTAGCATTCCACAACCCGCAGTGTCCGTATTCGACACAACTGTGTTTTACATCTTCAGAAAATTCCAACCGTATTGGCCTCCATGAATTTTCCTTCTGAGCAAAGTGAGCAGCAACTGACGGAACGGTGAAGCAATTATTGAGGAATCGTTCGATAACACCAGTATCGGTTGTGTATATCGACGCAAGGTTTTTCATTTCGTTATAAAGAAATTCTGTACCATAAATATCTCCATTAGGCCGTACAAACTGATCGTAGTTCACCGATTCTGAACTCTGAAATAACCACACGGATACAGGGTCACTCTTACTGATATTTCTGATAAAATCAAATATATCACCGTTATAAAATTTAACAGTTCGATTTCGTGGAAATATTGTTACGTCCGACGTCCACGAGTGAGCATTATGATCAACGATCTCTATCGGAGCTCCTTTCGATTTACTCTTCGATTCGTATAAAACTTCCCCCGTTAACATCCTCACTGTTATTGGGAATTTTAATTTTTTTCCAGCTCAGCAACGTCTTTGATAGATGCTCCGGTATCTTTAATTGTTTCTATCCACTTATTTAATGTTATGCGTCGTAAATCGGTTAAACCGTTTCCTCGTTCGCGTTTGTAAAGTGTTCTATAACTCATTCAGCAACACAATTCAACGTCGAAAGTTTCATCGGTTTCAGATCATCAACACTAGGTTTATCATTCAGCGTAAACAACTTCCGTCACAGGATAGGCTCGCTCATAATAAGGTTTCTCGATACCAGTCAGGATTCCTGGTTTGGAATTTTTATTTAACGTGACATATTTCCAGCGTGATGTAATCGAACAGGGACACATTTGACACGGATAAACCAGGTGTCATCCACCGAGGCGGTATCTACCGCTTCGATAAATTTTAATCTAAAAATATATCTTTGTTCGTCGAGATAATTAATAATTGTCCTTGCTCGCTTGTCATTCTTTGTAGCATCGACGTCTTGCATAATTCTGAATGTCGACCACACATGAGCCGCGCCATCATTGCAAAATTCTCTCTTGGCTTTACGGATACGATTTATTAAAGTTTTATTCATCAAATCAACCAGAGCTCGCCTCGGCAAGTCAGGGCTTACTTTGTCAAGATCGAATCTAGCTTTGGAGGGCGTAATCGCAGATAAAATTGTAAATTCCCCCATTGTTATAATTAAGACAAATATAAATTTAAATTAAACTTTAATTTGTAATATATAATGATTCAAGCAAATAATGATTGTAAGTGGTTGATGATTGGTTCTGCAACTCCTTGTAATCGGGCTTGTGTAAATGAATTATGTGGATACCAGAGCGTGCGACGAGAAAGTCTGGTACCAAGGTCGTGTTTAAAATGTAATCTCTAAGTCAGGGGTGAAACTCAGATGTGTGTAGAATGCGGCGGTAAAAAATACAGGGCTTTTAATAGGCATTATGATAAAAAAAATAACGCCGTCAACAGCGTTGATGGTAATGAATATCTCATGAAAAACGCTGAAGACTATCTCGCTAGATTTTCACGCCAACATATTTTTTCTAGTATTAAAATAGTAATTTAGATAAATAATCTTACTGTATCAATAGAGCAAAATCAATTTGTAACAAATCCCATCATCAAGGATTATGAGGCATCTCGTGCTGGTGTAATTAGGCACTGTCGACTAAAAAAAAACCAGTCAGTGCTGTTATTATTACTGGCAATCTCATATTCCGTGCTGGAAAAAATATATCTTTGTCCCAAATTTGTATATGAATGTTTTCACGGACTGATCAAAGATGGATTTGTGATTGATCACATCAACGGCAGACAAGTTGATAATTCGTTGGGTAATTTAAGGGTATTACACAGAGTTAAACGTGGAGGTACTGTTAAGAACAAACAAATTGCAAGAGCAGTTATATCTGTGAACGTGGAGACGAGAGAAGAAAAGAATTTCCATCGACATGTGCAGCTGGTAAATATTTTGATATTTGCATGAGCTCAATATACCATGTCTCTAATAATAGAACCAAATCAGAATTTTCAAAGACATATAAACAAACTATAAAGTTTCAGTACATCCTGACAGACGCCGCCACTCCTGAATCTACTTTGGCTCAATTATAGTTGTATATAAAAGATGAAGGGAGATAACTCTGTCTCCGTTAGAGTGATTCAACAGTAACAACGACAGCCGCGGATTATTTTTTGTTTTGTGTTGTGGCTCACACTGTATTTCTTGCTCCCCTTGGATCTGTCAAGGACTCTGTCTCTGACAAAGTCAGGGTGCGTGTTTACCCCTCTCTCTCTCTCTTGTATGTTACATGTCCCTAACAGTTCAGAGGAACAGATAAGCAACGACCCCTTGCATGTAATCCAGGAAAGCTATTTTTATATAGTTCCCGAATGACGTCTGGCAGATTTACCGTAGACTTGAATAGTCAACACTGCAGTTAACGCAGCTATACAACACAAACTGTAACATTGTGATTTATAAGTTGACTTTGCTTTAGTATGCTCTGTTAAAAACGGTAAAATTTGGTGATCGTATGCCAGGTTGCCCGTCGTCCAGGTAAAATTGTCTGCAATAGGTAACTTCATAATAATGTTTCAAACATATAATCGTAAGAATGATCCGTGGTCCAGCGCTAACGCGGCGGGCTTCCATACTCAGTGTGTGGAGTTCGAATCCCGTGACTGACAAATTTGTCGAAGGTGGGCGATAATCGAATTTTCATAAATAATTGGGTGCTCCAGCCTAAGGAGAAATTCAACGGAATGAAATTCATACACACCTTCCCACCATGTTGAACAACGAGGTGGGTGCTATTTTGCACTCCCCGGGGTCTGATTTGTGTTGGGGGGAGGTGTGCACAAAATTGAAAAACAGGAGCCCCCAAAATAACAGTAGGAATAATGAGTCCTCATCCTCATGAAGGGTGCCCCATAAAAAAGACATTAAGAAAGAATGTCAGCCAGAAAGAAAAAGCCTCATAAAGGGTACCCAATAGAAAGAACTGTCAGCCGGAACCTCAAGAACTGTCAGCCAGAAAAAAGCCTCAACGGCAACTACTGGCAAATGACGACGGGTCCCCATAGAACAGCAAATACTGGAAAATGACAACGAGACCCCATAGAAAGGCAAATACTGGCAAACGAAGGGACCCCATGGAACGGCAAATTGCTCATCATTCTTACTGTCTACTTTTTGTTTTTATTTTAAATAAATATTTATTAGATAATAAATTCCGAAAATATTAATGCAATTATTTCTGCGACTAAAAATATTACATGATGATGATATAGAACTTTCTGATCAACTAGATACTGAAAATATTACAAATGATTTTGAAATATTACGGTAACGGAAATATGAGGAAAGATACAATATAAGCAGCCTAATACAGGATTATTAAATTGCTCCAACAAGCAATGAAACAATCGTTACTTTATGTTGATGATGATAAAAACATCCGGAAATTCGTTTCATTCGCACAGGCGATTGAAAAAGTTAGATCAGAGTTATCACGCGAGTACAAAAACAAAAAAAGATTGTGAGTTCAAGTGTAAGACAGTTGAAAAAATTTATGTATGATTGTAAACAATCGGACTTTGTCCTTGACTTTAACCCTGACATAGTTCTTTACGAAAGTCAAGGGGGTTGTGAAAGTTGTAACACCGAATAATATCGCATGTAATATTTATTCAGAATCAGAATCAGAATCAGATTATTTTTATTTTTTTAAATTCTGATTCAGATTTATTTTATTTTTTTATTCTGATTATAATTTTACAAAATCAGTGAGGTCACGACCTCACATACAAACTAATTAGCAAAAATTCATTTCTTAAATCAAGAAGGTGTCCACTTTGGTCAGTAAGTCTGAGATGTATCCGTGACAACAGCGGATTATGGCATCTCTGATAAACTGGATCAACAAGTACTGACACAATTAAAAACCCAGGCGGAACTTCAGGGATGAATGTGTATAGAATATATCCTTGCTGTGCCTGCCTGGATTTTTCAAGATCTACTTGATACCTGCCATCGACTACGATCGTTGATGCAATATTGACAACACCTGGTGATATATGACTACCATCACCGTCTGGACCATTGTTATGTTTGAGAATACTCGGAGGAGAATATATTTTTCTCCACGCGGCAATAATTTGGGGATAGTATTCATCGATGATATCATTGACGTTTTGCTTCAGTTCGTCGGCGTTAAATCCAGGAATTTAAATGTGGGTAGATCTGCCTCTGACATCTGAGTTGTTGCGGTCGAATATTTGTTCATTAATAATTGTTAATAATTGTTTAGCTGAGTATCTAATGTCATCATCAGTAACAATTTCACTGCGTGTTTTAATCACTGCCCGTATAATACTTCGATGAGCAGTCTCGAGGTCTGATGCAACGTTGTTAAGGTATTCTGTTTGCTTGATGATTTTCTCCCTTTCGTTCATAACGGTGAATGACTGGCATAGTTTGTCTCTCATTCATTTGTGCTCGCGATTAATTTCATCAAATAATACTTTGATAACATTTTCGTAAAATGACATCACGTCGGTGGTATCATATTCCCATATCATTTCAATGGGAAGAGATTTGCCATCCCGAGTGATTTCAACAGCGGGAACAAAGAATTAACTATTATCGGGGTTAGTTTTTATTGCTTTTCACAACTGAGAACTCCTATAATAATCTGGATTATTTCCGCAATACTCCTGCTTGTCTGAAATATAATCAAATCGTTGAGGCTCTGGTGGTCCTTCAGGAACAGATGCTATCTCTGGTCATCCTAACACAGTTCGGATCGACGAATGATTTTAGTCGGGTGTTGATATTTCTATCGCGGCTGATAACCTTGGCTCATGAACCGTGAAAGCGATTGTGGATTCTTTTACTGTAATAGATTTAATCCTGCGTTGGAATTCACTTTTGATCTGTTCTATATGATAACTGCCCGTAGGAATACCACTAACATTCCAATCTGGAGTTCCATCGGGTTTATTTTTATACGAAAACACTAATGAGTCATTTGTTTGCAACCCACCAAATGACTTTGATCTAATATTTGGCCAGCTGTAAGATACTCGCAATTGCGCTAACGCTATTTCTTTGGCTGGAATTGTCGTTGGAAAGTTAACGTGGAACTCAGGATTAGTTGTATTAGCGACGATTTGTTCTAGCAATTCTTGTGATTCTAAATCCTTGACTTTGTCAGAGGTTTGCTTTCCAGTTGCTTCGTAACAAACCTTAATTATTTCTGCGAATTCCTGATCTGATATTATTCCATCGTTGAGCCCTGATGATATCAGCGATGATAATTTGGCATGCGTATGTGTTGGCGCTGATATCAACGTTGAATATTCGTGTAATTTATCAGCCGCGCAAGTAGATATCTTTTTTGCGATGATATTAAGAATACCAGCAACACCAGTTATAACTGCAACACTAATTCCTATTACTGGTGCTATTATGTATGTGGTTGATGATGATCAGATTATAGTTGCTGTTCCAGCTACTACGGCGGATGTAGAATATACAATTATGTCAGTAACAACGATACGTCTACGGTAATTTTTTTTTTACTGTATACTTATCAATGATATTTTTCAGTCGGGTCTACAACAAACACACTTGCTCGTATCTGTAATGTTGCGCTGCAACAACGTCAATCAATTGGTTCATTATATAATTTAGGTAGGTGGTTGTTTAGTGACTAATTCAAGACACCAATAATACAATACGCCGAGGCCTTTTTCTTCGGGTTCCAAAACAAACATTCCCTCTTCGTTTTGATCCAATATCACTAACATACATCCAGACAGTCAGGACTGGAAAACGCCGTGAAATCGTGGTAGATATTGTAAATGTTGTAACGCCGAGTACTAAGAGCCTGTTTATGCCGGTAACCTCAGCGTGATGTTTGATGGAATTATTGAGTGGTGTCCATAATGCTGATCCAGACGCTACTGTATATACTACACCATCGGTAATCTTTTTGATTTCGGAGAGTTTGATGTCGGTGACTGCTGGATTTCCAAAAAATTCAATAATAGCTCTATTTGTGTTTCTACGAAAATTTACAAACGCGGCTACATGAGTAGCAAATTCAGATCTAAATGTGGTCATTCCATTATTGATTGTCATTAACGAGAGCCAACATCGGGATGTTGCTATTATCGACGTATTTCTTCGTTGCAGAGTCATCATTTGATTCTGATTCCCTAAGACCAGTAATTTTATTATTAGCCATATTGAGAGAACCAGTCATTATATCACTGGTGGATAGTTAACGATCATTGATCTCAGTTCTGATCGTGGCTTTGCTGTTATCGACGTATTTTTTTGTTGCCACATCTCCGTCTGATTTTGGTTCTCTCACATTGATAATTGTATTTCTGCTCATGCTGAGATCGCCATACATAATATCTCCAATTCTTCTGATGCGTCCGGCAATTTCTCCCATGATTGTTAAGATTGATTCCTCCCAGTTTTTAATTTATCCGTTTTTAGCAAACATCACTAAGTTATCTTTGGTTGCATCTAGAATTCGCAGAATAATATCTATCAAAGAGATATTGCTCGTCTTTAATCGCCCTTGTTGATGCTGAAAAACAACTTCATTTTGGTCCACATCTACGAGACGCAAAAGATTAGCGAGCTCATCCTTGACCTGGCCAAGGGTTGCATAATTGGATGATTCACCTTGAGGTTTGAGACTCCGAGAAGATCTTCCGTAAATATCTACCATTGTATATTCACTAAGATCCGTTTAAAACGACGGTGGAAAGCTATATCGTCTGGTGGAATACTCGTGCACGACTTTATGAGGCGACGTCGTTGACGATGACACAGCGTCTAGCACGGAGAGTACTTCAGGGCCACATATTGGCGGATCAGTTATTGTCTGTGTTGGCAATGTTGAATACCAGACAGGAGTGTTTTAAAGACCGTCTACATATTTTAAAAATTCTTTTGGTGGCGCCAATCCATACGAATCGAAATAAACAATTCCACGTGGATCAATCGCGTGCGCAACCCAGTGAGTACCTGGACCAGAACTTCCATTGAGATTAACGATACCGGTTTCAAAACGGTTTGGTTGTTTTGGTAATTGATCACGCATAAAAACACCTTTGAAGCTTTTGATGTTTAATTTTTTTGCAGCATCAAGTAAATCAAAATTGGACATAGGAAGCATCAACGATGTGTCCCGGGCAGTCTTAGACCTTTTCCCGTGGATTGACCGTACCATGAATGAGAGGTACCTGGCAGCCTTAGACCTTTCACCGTAGATTGACCTTTTTTGGAAGTTTTTAGTCCGTGACCTGTTGATTTCTTTAATGCCATCCAAGCATCCAATATCGTGAACAATTTAATTACGTGTTTTCCACTGGTGTACAATGACTCTCATTTGTCCACCAACACCTTCAAGCAACATTATTTTGTCTGAGAGTATAACAGTGATTGCTTTGTAATTTACAATATCTCCTCTTGCCACATGAGCTCGAAAGTGTATATCAACGACAGATTGTCTAAATAAATCCAGGTGTTTCAGTGAAAACTAATAGATCGGATACAGCGTTGTAAAATCTAGTTGTGATATTTATAGACAAGAATCAATATTTTGATCACGTCCCATAAATGTCATCAAACGATGATATGCACGTGCAACATGATTGTTATCAAAATTTAATAACATATCTTCTGACAGTTTTTGATGTCCATTTATTCTCAGTGAAACTTCAGTAATACCAAGTTTGTCAAATATCATTATACTCTGTAATTGTGAGTTTTCTCGTTCAGTATTTTGGAAAGCAATGAATATATGCCACGGCGCAGAGACACCTTCATGTGATGCTATCTGCCATGTGAATAAACCATTAGTGGTACTTTGAACACTATCTTTGGTCATTGTCAACCATGACAATCTTGATTTACCACCTGAATTCATAAAAGAAAGCAGCAGTTGTTCTTCAGCGAGTGAGAGTACCATTGTTGGCATCCACAATGAAAGTTTTGTCAGTATTACTTTACCTGCATCACCGATAGAGCGCCAGACTGTATCATCGTCGGTAGTCTTTCGTACAAGTACAACTACATGCTTGGCTGCGAAAATGAGCTTTCTCACATTCCTGCAAAGTCCGAAGATATGTGGGAGTGGAGTTGCAGATGAAAATATTCTACTTCCATCTTTCAGCATTGATCGACGTGCTGCGAATCCTAAGTTGAATTCTGGATTAGCACCATGAACCACCGGCCACTCATCAGTGTCAGTGTTGTCGGCAAAATGTCTTGCTCGTCTTATATTATATTATTGTTTATTGTCAGGGTGGTCAGAAGTATCCTTCACAAACATCATTGACAGACCAGCTGATCTTGAATAATCATCGGAATATCTTGCTAGGCCCAATATTGTCCTGGCAACGTCGACGTTTTTCAGGCATAATTCAATGTTTCTTCCGTCGATGCTATACGTGGCACTGTTAAACAACGCCATGATACCATTAATAACAAACCCAACTCTAACATCAGCTCCACATTCAGTATCATCTGTTTTTAGAATTTCACCTTCTACTTCAATAAATGCTTTAGCGGGTAAGAAATATCTGCTTGTATCCTGAACTTGCAGCTCAGTTCGCCCACGCTGATTTGACTCTCGTGCATCATACGAATAATATTGATAATCACGTACGGATTCATCTTTGAGGACTGGCGCATTCATGTCGTTTGCGGGATGAGATACGCGCTTGAACATCTTTATTATACTTGTTATCGTCTGACACGAAGACCACTTCCTGCTATTAGACTAGCAGTATATTTGTTTCTTTTTCTGACAGGGGTACACCAGCCAACTCTGCTAGTTCTTGATTTGCTTGATTTATTATTTTACTGACGTTTGCAGGCATAACTTTAGTGCTGGGCAATATTTCTGTCTGAGGTCGGACCGTTGGCGATCTGCCTATTAATCGTGCTAGTCTATCCTTGATTGCTGAGAATGCTTTACTAGCAACATCACCAACAACGCCAATACCTTTATCAGGAAGAACGTCAATAGCTTTGATTCACAGTTACTTTGCAATATCTATTGCTTTTGGGGCTATCTTCTGAATAACCCCTGAACAACATGGCCGAGTCAATCTCCGTCGATCGCATTATATGTTGGTATTTGTGAATGTATCACCCTGACCATTACAGGTCTACGTTGAGCATTATGTCTGACCATCTCAATTTCTTGTTACTGATTTAACTTCATCAATCACTGCGGTAATCATCAACGATTTCATCGATGAGGGACCGATAAAAATTACTGTCCATGATACCGCCTATAAATAATCTTTGACAAATAGCAGCTGCTTCATTAATGATTTGTGGGGAATTATTACCGGCTCGTTTTCCGGCAATCAGACTTTCTAGTCGTTCAACATCGGCAAGGACGTTGCTGGGGCATGGAGTAATAAGACCACTTCCACTGGTACCTGTACCAGGAGCGACGAGACTACTTCCAGTAGCACCGGGTGGGGCATGATCTATATCATCCGTTCTTCTCCTTTATGACTTGTTGTTTTGATTGATTGCTGTAATTGTTGTAATTGTAGCTGTTGTAATTGTTGTAATTGTGTTTGTGATAATTGTGGCTTTTGTAGTATTTGTGGTTTTTGTGGTTGTTGTGATTCTTGTGGTTTTTGTGGTTGTTGTGATCATTGTTGTTGTTGTTTTCGTTGTAGTAATTCTTGTCGTAATTATGGCTGTTCATTCAGTAAATTATATTCATATATTCCATCGATAAACTCAATATATCTGGTATCATTATTTTGAGCCTGATCAACATCGTAGTGTATGCGAAATATTCATTTGTACCAGACTTCACGACCTACATTATAATCACGGTACTCTGGTTTCAAAACTCTTTCTCTGTGATCAAACCTGTGCACCGCAAACGAATATAATTTTCCCACGTCAAGTTTTTTTTTTATTATGGCAGTACTGTCTTCGGTAAATTTTTCAATCGGCGTAGTTTTATCTCTTGCTTGTTCTTGTTCTTGTTCTGCTTCTAGTTTCTGATACAGTCTCTTTGTCTAATGCTTCGGCTACTTCAGCACGAGCTTGGTCAATACCTTCATGTATAGATCGCATTGGTTGAGCAGCAGCTATTTCACCTGGAAGTTCTCTTAAAATCTTTTTTGTTTGTATAGTTCTTCTCTCTATTTTTCCGCGGATTTTCTCTTCAGCGGTTTGCTCTAACGTGGGAAGAAGACCTTTGGTAGCCTTTGTAACTTTTTCGGTAGCCTTTGTAACCGAATTAAATAACCGTTCTGATCCTTCTGTAAATTCCTTCTGAGACTCCTGTCGCTCTTGTAAGTTTTGTTTGACAGAATCACGGACTGGAAGATATTTTTTAATTGCCTCCAGTCGCTGTCGAGCTAGTTTAAATGTGTGAGATTCCATGGTTAGTGTTATCATTGATATAATAACTTAATAACGCTACACAACGGGGCGGGGGGAGGGGGGAGAGGGGTAGGTAACGAGAACGCAAAAACATACTCGTTAAGGCCGCAGGAATTGTCGCCCCTCTTGACAAATATATCACCGCACTTGACCTGATCAGCCAATAGCGTGGGAAAATATACAGGTAATGGACCGTTCGGTACATACACTGGTAGGTAAACGAGAACACAAAAATACAAGCGTCAAATATAAAATAACCCAATCAGAGAGAGATCTCCGTCGGTTAGAAGCCTCGGTGACCTTGTATTTTCTGTTTGGTACGAGGCTTTATTATCAAAAAAGGACTTCTCTAAAAAGTGGTCTGTTCACCTTCCCTGCTGCTAGTATTTGTGTTTATGGGTCCAAATTCTTGGCGCAGGATTAACATTAGCAAAACCTTTCACTTGGTGACGACATACCTACTATATCGTTTGCGTACAGACGCAAACGGTTTGTGTGACGAACTATATGGTTGGGGTGGGATGCACCCAATATTTTATTTAAACTATTATAGAAGTCCCACCCAGGCTCTATTTTGTTGAAAGTTACATTTAGTGAAGGATAGATGTAAAGCTCCGACCCCCCGGACAGCAATGCCGACGGTTAGATAATTAAATATACCAAAAAAGGTTGAAATTCAATGAAAAACAATTTAATAACAATTCAATAATCAAATGACTCATATTTCCAATTACACTCCTTCCGCTCGCCCCTTTAATAAGCTTATTGAATCATTTTATTAGCAGTGTGAGATTGATTTCCACCTGTCCTTGTATTTCTACTCATCTGTTGTATTTTTTCCCTCTCCTATTTCACCCAATTCCTTCTCCTCTTCATCCCCGACCTTTCTCCAAATTCTTTCTTCTCCTCCTCGACTTTCTATAGACTTCTTCTCCTCCTCCTCCACTTACTCCCCCACGTCTACACTTGTCGACTTCGATTGTCTCGGATATAGTCTCAATTCCGTCTCCAACTCTTGAAGACGTGGGACCCAATGGAACCGGAAGTTCTCTGTCCCCTAAAAAGTTTCCTGTGAAAACACAAGGACGGTACAATCTTTTTCCTTAGCCCTCTCATTTCACACTACACACAGCCTATCATCAGATAACGGCTATTAAATTTCTTCGGTCACGCATTCGTTTACATTGAAATACCCATACGTTCTTGTATGGTAAAAGAAACGTCATAATACAGCAAGGTATCAATTACTTTCCATACACACATCAATAAATTCCGTCACATCAGTACATATTCCTAATCACGTTATATTAAACAATATCATAATAATTAGACGCATTTCTTTATATTACAACTCATGCAAAGTACGCAAATATTCAAATATCCATGCTCTGATATATGCATACGTCCATAGTAGCTAATCTTACATACTTCAAACATGTTTCCAAATTCACAATTTCAAGCATGTGTAAAATCTAACATAAAGCATTAATAAATGCACAGATTTACTACGAAGTAACCTAGTAGCGAATTACAAAATTAATTCTGACCACAAGCTAACAATCTACATAATTCCGCCTCGCATTTAATATTGCTCTACGTAAATCTCAAGCCTATTTCTCAAATACGCATGTGAATGAAACACTACAAAGGTATTGCTAGATACTAAACGATCCTAGTAATTAAGTGTGCATACTACAAATAATTGCAATTATGATGCCGTAATATTCTGCAAAAATCGAGCAAATAACTTACTGACCTTATCGAGACTTTGTCTTTCCTTAGAACCTACCTCTAAATTCTGCCGCCAGATTACGAGTGGCTTCTTTCCCGGAGTAAACCCTATTGTTCTACAATCCATCCAGGCAAATACTAAATTACTTTAACGATTTCGGAAGGTATCATTCGGGTCTGAAATGTAATCACGCCCTCTATCTCAATTTTGATTGGATATCGCTGTGGACCATCCCAATCAAATTTAGCGGACAATGTCCCTTTCGCTGTCTGTCATCGTGGGCACGGATAAGAACACGCTCCGTTCAACCTTTAAGATATAGGTGTGATGACGGCAAGCCTTTGTCAAGTGACGCCCTGTCGCCTTTGAGGACTCAAGTTTTCGGTCACTGGCTGGTCATGGCAACCTTGCGTAAGAGTTCAACACTAACCTCGAGGCATTATTTAGAGATCAAACACCAGGCCGTGGCAATATTCTCAAAACAGGTAGATTATATCTTATACATGACTTTAGCTGGTTGCTTAGCAAACGTGACAGTTTGTTTAAAAAAAATTAAATTTTGGAAAGAATGATTTATTTTCATTCAGATTTGAGCAATGGCGTGCTTTTATTTAGTCAGAGATGGATAACTGTATAAACCGCAGAGGATCCGTCTTGGAGAAAACTACAAACAAAATTTATTAAATCAAGTACAAAATAACAAACAAACCACATTAAGAATCACTCCAAAGAACATATCTGACATTCTGCAACACTAGCTAACTGTAATATTAAATATGCAATTTGTAAGGTTCCAAACATAATTATTCACCGAGGTTTTTAAATCAGATTTGTAATGACTTGTTCAAGTTGTACAATTTCATCGTTCTTTTCCTTTTAATGCACAACATTATCCAGGAGGTTGGTTTTCTCTTCTTCCTGAAACGATTTGAGACTGTACTCGACCTTAGCTCAGCTGAGAATGTTAAAAATGTTCAGAAGCGTTACAGTACAATGACGTCATAATTTTCATCCTTTCCTGCTAAAGGGTCCGAAAATTGCGACAAAATGAAGTCATTTTGTTTTATCTTCTAAAAGAAACAAAAATACTGTCTGCACTGGCCATCGTACATATGCAAAAATATTGACGAGTTTGGTGACCGCCAATTAAAATTTTGAGAGTTATTTAAATTGATTTTCTGCTTTGAGGTAGTGGTTTCAATGATGTAACAAGTTCCTGCCAAAAAACAATAAAGAGTAAGAGGCACGCTTGAGAGGTAGGCGTGACACATGAAGAAACGAAAGTTAACCTCATAAAAATCCGAAAGAAAGCGCAGTCATGCAATAAATGAGTTTGAGAATATTCTCTTGTGCTCTAACAGGTATATTATATGGTGGACGAATCAATGGGTATTTATAGAGAAAGCGCTAAAGAGCCAACGACTTCCCTATAAATACCCTTTACGACGCCCCAGGCGTCGATTACTGTGGTGTCCTACTCGTGCCTATCGTCTAATACTGGGAATGATTTGATCTGAAATTCGCTTGTTGAACCCAGCTTAGTGCCTGGTTTCCATAGCAATCGACACATTTTTGTCTCGAAGTTTTGTGATGACAACTATGTCGATTACTCAACAATCAGTAATGGTAAAAATACTTGAATATTAAGTTTTAGGACAAACATTATCTTATTTAAGATCAGTCAGGGCGACTACATGATCACTTTGATATACACTTTAAACGTCAAATTCCCTGCTATTTCAATATTGCGGTAGGGAGGGTGAAAATACCATTTTCAGAGCAGTCCGGTTTTGAAAATAAAACTTCCTGCAAAAATGTAGAGACAAGCGTCAATAACGCTAAAACGAAACTTCTAACCGAGTTGCACTTTTCCGAGGCCTCTACAGTGTTCATTATTTCTTCACGCTTGCGTGTCAAACTTTTATGCGTTCTCCTTTACCGACCCCTGGTGTAAAACACCAGGACATTCAATGTTGGTCGTCACCCTCCCTGCTGCCTTAGCGACGCGGTTAGGTGGAGTAATTAAATCATTATTTTATCAATAACAACGCTAGCCATGGAATCTCTTATAGCTAAACTAGCTCGACTGCGACTTGAGGACAATAACAAATATCTTCCCGTCCGTGATTCTGTCAAGCAGCAACTAAAACAGCATCAGGAAACTCAAGTGGAATTTGCAGAAGATACAGTATAATTATTTAAACCTGTTACAGAGACTAACAAAGGTCTTCTTCCCACGTTCAATCAACCGCTAAAGCAACTAGGAAAATAGCAGAAAGAACTAAACAAACAAAAAAGTTTCTACGAGAACATTCAACTGAAATAGCTGCTTCTCAACCACAGTTACAAGAAGGAATACAACAATTACTTGAGGGTATTAACAAAAGTTCATGAGGAGGTCGGCGATGCGAAGGATACTGTTGCCTCAAAACCGAGACCAAAACTAAAACCACAAGCCCGATTTACTGAAGAAGGTCGTAAATTACTTCGAGAGAGAACTATAGCGGTTGCCGAAACTGGATAATCGTATCGTGATAAATTATTAGATCCAAACACTGCCAGTGTTTCAGAAAAAAATTGAGTTCCTTTTGTATTTCGAAAGTCCCGTGGTATATCTAGAATCACTGATAAATAAAGGGATGAATCTGCAAATTTTGAGAAACAAGTCGAAGAAGTTAAAAAGCGCCATTGCTTGGAGATATATTATCGCCCGAATAATCACAATTTAGACCACCTCGTATTGAGGAAGAAGAAATAATTGGAAGTGGTCTCGTCGATCCTGGTACAGGTACCAGGGGAAGTTGTCTTATTACACCATGCCCCAATAATGTCCTTGCTGATGTTGATAGACAAGAAATTCTGATTGGCGGAAGACAAGCCGGTAATAATTCCCCAGAAATCATTAATAAAGCAGCTGCTATTTGTAAGAGATTATTCACAGACGGTATCATGGACATAAATCATTATCGCTACTTTATTGATGAAATCGTTGATGATTACCGCAGTGATTGATGCAATTAGATCAGTGACAAGAAAATAATATGATCATACATAGCGCTCAACGTAGACCTGTAACGGTCAGGGTGATAAATTCACGATTACCAACATATAATGCGATCGACGGAGATCGACTGGGTGATGTTGTTCAGGGTCTATACAGAAGGATGGCCCCAAAAGGAATTCCAATTGCAAAGCAACTGCGAATGAAAGTTATTGACGTTGTTCGTGATAAAGCTATTAGTACTGTTGGTGATATTATTAGTAATGCATTCTCAGCAATCAAAGATAGGCTAGTACGATTAATACGACGAACACCTCAGCCAGTAAAATTGCCCAGCACCAAAGTTATGCCTGCAAATGTTAGTAAAATAATAAATGAAGCTGAAAATCAAAGACTAGCAGAGTTGGCTGGTATACCCCTGCCGCTGGTAGAATCAGAAACAGAAAAAATATAACTGCTAGTCTAATAGCAGGAAGTGGTCTTCGTGTTAGACGATAGCAAAGTATTATAATGTTCGAGCGTGTATCTGATCCCGCGTTTGACATGGATGCGCCAGTCTTCAAAGATGAATCGGCACCTGATTATAAATATTATTCGTATAATGTACGAGAGTCAAATCAGCGTGGGCGAACTGAGCTGCAAGTTCAGGATACAAGCAGATATTTCTTACCCGCTAAAACATTTATTGAAGTAGAAGGTGAAATTCTAAAAGCAGATGATACTGAATGTGGAGCTGATGTTAGAGTTGGGTTTGTTATTAATGGTATCATGGAGTAGTTCAACAGTGCCACGTATAGCATCGACGGAAGAAACATTGAATCATGCCTGGAAAACGTCGACGTTCTCACGACGATATTGGGTCTAGCAAGATATTCCTATGATTATTCAAGATCAGCTGGCCCGTCAATGATGTTTTTGAAGGATACTTCTGACCACCCTGACAAAAAACAGTATAAGACGGGCAAGAAATTTTGCCGACAACACTGACACTGATGTGTGGCCGGTGGTTCATGGTACTAATCCAGAATTCAACTTAGGATTCGCAGCACGTCGATCAATGCTAAAGGATGGAAGTAGAAGATTTTCATCTGCAACTCCACTCTCACATATTTTCTGATTTTGCAGAAATGTCTGTAAAGTTACTTTTGGAGCCAAGCATGTAGTTGTACTTGTACGAAAGACTACCGACGATCATACAATCTGGCGCTCTATCGGTGATGCAGGTAAAGTAATACTGACAAAACTTTCATTGTGGATGCCAACAATGATACCATCATTGACCGAAGAACAACGGCTGTTCTCTTTTATGCATTCAGGTGGTAAATCAAGATTTTCATGGTTGACAATGACCAAAGATAGTGTTCAAAGTACTACTAATGGTTTATTCACATGGCAGATAGCATCACAGCAGGGTGTCTCTGCGCCGCGACATATATTCATTGCTTTCCAAGATACTGCTAGAGTAAACTCACAATTACAAAGCACAATGATATTTGACAAACTTTGTGTCACTGAAGTTTCAGTGATAATAAATGTACATCAAGAACCAGCTGAGGACATAATACTGAACTTTCATAAGAATCATGTTGCACGTGCATATCATCGTTTAATGACATTCAAGGGAAGTGATCAAAATGTTGATTCTGGTCGACAAATATCACAACTAGATTTTACAACGCTGTATCCGATCTATTAGTTTTCACTGAAACACCTGAGTTTATTTAGACAATCTGTCGTTGATATACACTTTAGAGCGCATGTGGCAAGAGGAGATATTGCTAATTACAGAGCAATCGCTGTTATACTCTCAGACAAAAGAATGTTGCTTGAAGGTGTTGGTGGACGAATAAAATAAGAATCATTGATGCCCCAGTCGAAAACACGTAATCGATCGCACTTTCCGTAATTAAATCATCCATGATCTTATAATGTCATATCATCACGTTGATGTTACTCTGACTCCTGATCAGATTGAAAACTACAATCAAAATTAAAAAAGAATTCCGTAATAAAAATATTGCTGAAATCAGCAGCGTTGCAGGGTCGAAATAAACTATCCCTGACAGAACGTCAACTCAAGCACTTCAGTGACTCCAAACGATCAGCGACTGGTGTTAGACTTGACCTTTGTTCGGGTGCCATTAAAGACATTGCCAAGACATGTGGTATATTTTCACTTCTTGCAGCTATACCAGCGTTGATATCAACTGCAGCCCCAGCTGTTGTAAAAGCAGCTGCACTTTGTGCTGTTGGAACTGCCGCTGGGATGGCATTAACGAAATCAGCAGGTCACGGACTAAACACTTCAAAACAGAAAGGGCGGGGTCTAAGACTGCCAGGAACCCCTCATTCGTGGTACAGTCGAGCCGCTAGCTGCTCAGGTCTGAGACTGCCCGGTACACTTCGCTAGACGCAAAGCGTTTCGTGCTTCCTATGTCCAATTTTGATTTACTTGATGCTGCTAAGAAATTAAACATCAAAAGCTTCAAAGGTGTTTTTATGCGTAATCAATTACCAAAACAACCAAGCCGTTTTGAAACCGGTACCATTAATTGTGATAGAAGTTCTGGTAGAGGTACTCATTGGGTTGTATATGCGGTTTCCCCACGTGGAGTTGTTTATTTTGATTCATATGGGTTGGCGACACCGAAATAAGTTTTAAAATATATCGGCCGAATGCATAGCACTCCTATCTGGTATTCAACAATACCAACACAGACAATAACTGATCCGACAATATGGGGCCGTGAAGTACTCGCTGTGCTCGACGCTGTGTCAACGTCCCTAACATAGTCAGGGGCACTCCTGATAAAGTCGTGCACTAGTATACCACCAGACGACATCGTCGTCCAACGTTTTAAACAGGTCTTAGTGTAATATACAATGGTAGATATTTATGGAAGATCTGCTAAAGGCAAGTCCCAAGGTGACTTATCCAAATATAAAACCCTTGACAAGGTCAAGGATGAGCTTGCTAATCTTTTGCGTCTCGCAGATGTAGACCAAAATGAACTTGTTGTTTCTCAAGATCAGCAAGGACGATTAAAGACGAGCAATATCCCGTTGACAGATATTATTCTGCGCCTTCCAGATGAGACCGAAGATAACTTAGTGGTGTTTGCTAAAAACGGTAAAAGTAAAAACTCGGAGGAAACAATTCTAACGCTCACGGGAGAGATTACTGGACGCATCAGAAGAATTGGAGATATTATGTATGGCGATCTCAACATGAGCAGAAATACAACTATCAATGTGAGAGAACCAAAATCAGACGATGGTGTTGCAACAAAAAATACGTGGACAGCAATGACACCACGATCACAACTGAGATCAGTAGATGCGTTGCTAAAACCGATGATACAATAACTGGTTCTTTCAATATGGCTAACGATAAAATTACTGGTCTTAGAGAATCAGAATCAAGCGATGACTCTGCAACAAAGAAATACGTCGACAATATCAACATCCCGATGATGACCTTATTAATGACAATCAATGATGGAATGACTACGTGTACATCTGAATATTCTAATCATGTAATCGCGTTCATAAATTTTCGTAGAAACACAAATAAAACCATTAATGAATTTTTAAGGAAGCCAGCAGTCATCGACATTAAGCTCTCTGACATCAAAAAGATTACCGATGGTGTAGTATATACAGTAACGTCTGGATCAGCATTATGGACACCACTCAATAAATCCATTAAACATACCGCTAAGGTTACCGGTGTGTACAGGTTCTCAGTACTCGGCGTTACAACAGTTACACTATCTACCACAATTTCACGGCGTTATCCTGTTAAGGGATCGTCTGGATCTATCTTAGTAATTTTGGAGCACGGCGAGGAAACATTCCTGGTAGAACCCGAAAAAAAGGCCTCGGCGTGTCGTACTATTGGTGTATTGAATTCGTCGCTAATATATCACCTACTTAAAGTGTTAGGAATTATATAATGAACCAATTACCGGTAACCGCAATTGACCTTCAATTTTTCAGATACGAGCAAGCGTGTTTGTGGCATATCCAACTGAAAAATATTGATGCGCATACAGTAAAACAAATAAAATACCTCAGACGTATCTTTGTTACTGACATAATTGTATACTCTGCATCCGCCGTAGTCGCTGGAACCGTAACTATCATTGGAGCATTATCAGCCAATACATAATAGCACCAGTAATAGGAATTGGTGTTGCAGTTATAACCGGTTTTGCTGGTATTCTTAATATCATTGCAAAAAAGTTTTCCACGTGCGTGGCTGATAAATTACACGAATATGCAACGTTGCTATCAGGGGCAACACAAGCACATGCCAAATTATCATCGCTGATAGCATCAGGGCTCAACGATGAAATAATATCAGATCAGGAATTCGCAGAAATGAATCAGGTTTACTATGAAGCAACTGGAGACTAAACCCCCTTGTCTAAAGACAAGGACACTGTCTAAGATTAGAATTACCCCTAACAAAGTCAGGGTGGCAGACGCCGCAGACTCCGACAAAGACAGGTATTTAGATCCCTGTCTTAAAAAATAATGTCGCAAGATCAATCACTGCGATTGCTAGAACAAATCGTCGCTAATACAAAACCAACAACAACCACGATGATATCAGCAACGTGAACCAAGTCTGAGTTTGATGTTAGCTTTCCATAGGCAATTCTAGCAAAGGAAATAGCTCTTGCACAATTGCAAGTATATTATAGCGGGTCAAATATTAGAGCAAAGCCATTCGGTGGGTTGCAAGTAAATAATTCATTGGTACTTGCTTATAAAAATAAGTCTGATGGAACACTTGACAGGAATGTTGTGAGCATACCTACGGGCAGTTATCAAATCGAACAGATCAACAATGAGTTTCAGCGCATAATAAAATCTATCACACGAAAAGAATCCGAGATCGCTATCTCGGTTCATGAGCCAACGTTATCAGCCGCATTAGAAAGCTCGACGCCTGACTACAGTTTTGATATATATCAGTCGTCGATCCGAACTTTGTTAGGATGACCAGAAGTGCCACCACCAGCACCACCGCGCCCTCAACGATATGATTATGTCTCGAACAAGCAAATATTCTTAAACCTTCCAGAGTATAGAAAAACTATCCCATGGGTGTATGTGGAAAGAGGTATCATTATTATTGACCCTAGGGACTCCAAGCCAGTGGATGCTGTGACTGCATATTTTACTGCGACTGATGGTACAAGACTTCCTAAATTATTAAGAACTATATATTACTATGATGATAATAGAAATCCGCATGTCGACGAAGATTATATTAACTCATTCGCTAATGCTATTAAGCCTGTACACCAGCAAATAAGCAGCAAACCTCAACAGTTTTTTTCCATTTACATACAAGATTATCTCTACGACGATCTAAAGCAACAAATGATTGCAACGGTACAGCATCTAAACCAGGTTGTATCCGAACTCAAGTTTGTCAATCGGATTATTATTGAAACAGTGATTGCCACTGGTATTAACTTCGCCGAGATTTCACGTACTTATTTGATGACAATTTTAAGCATCTATTTTTCAGACAATATGAGATTACAGAAACAGAATTAATAACATTCATATTACCAGGATTCAACCCCGATGAATTGACAAAAACCGTCAGTGATATCATTGATGAATATTTTCCAAAAATACTAGAATTATGGAGAAAAATATCCCCACCTCCGAATATTATCATACATGACAATGATCCAGACTGTGGTGGTCGTCATGTATCACCAGGTGTTATCAAAATCGCATCAACGATTGCAGTCAATCTGATGTGTGATGCAATCGATGGCAGCAATCAAGTAGATCTTGAAAGATCCAGGCAGGCGCAGCAAGGATATATCCTATAATCATTTACTCCTGAAGTTCCACATGGATTTTTGTTTGTGTTAGTACTTGTTAATCTGGTTTATCTGAGGTGTCATAATCCGCTGTTGTCACGGGTACATTTCAGACTTACCAGAGCGGACACCTTCTTGATCTAAGAGATAAATCTCTGACCATAAGTTTCTATGTAAAATCGTGAGACTAGTTGCCTTGACAGAGTCAAGGAGTAGAAAAACAAAAGTATAGACGCCGCCGATAATAATCAGGAGATTATTATTCGGTGTTACAACTTTCACTTTCACATTCAATTGTTTACAGTCCGATTGTTTACAATCGGACATGATTTTTTTCAACTGTCTTACACGCGCACTCACAATCTTTTTTGTTTCATATTCTTGAGACAACTCTGATCTAATTTTCTCAATCGCCTCTGCGAGTGAAACGAGTTGCCGGACGTTTGTATCATGACATACATAAACTGGCTTATGTTTCATTGCCTGTTGGAGTAATTTAATAAACCTGTCTTCGGCTGCTAGTGTTTCTCTTCCTTCAGATTTAGGTTCTTGTAATATTTCAAAATCATTTATGATTTTTTTCAGGATCAATTTGATCAGAAAGTTTTATATGGCCATGTAATTTTTGAATCGCAGAAATAATCGCATTAATATTTTCGATATTCATTATATAATAAAAATATTACATTAATTACATGCTGTTTTGTGTAGCAAAAATAGAGAGTAGGAAGCTTTGCTTCACACAGTAATCTCCCTTCACCTGGAGTGCTATACTGAAATATTTTTTTTTTTGTTTGTATATCTTTGAAAATGTTGACTTGATTATATTATCTGCGACACGGCAAACAGAAGCTGGGACAATACAGAAATATTTAGCAGCTGCATATATCGATTGAAATTCTATTTCTTCGCCTGTCTGTAGATTGACAGATTTAACTGGTCTTTCACCCTTCTTATTCTTTCCAGTATTTCCCCGTGTACAATTCTGACTCTGTGTAATGGCCTGAAGATTATTCAAAGAATTATTCCTTCAATCTGAATCAATATGATCAATCACAAAACCATCCCCGATCAGGCCATTGCAACACTCATATACAAATTTGTGGCTGGAATATTTGTTTTCCAACACCGAACATGATATAACCAGCATTAGTGACAAAACCGACTGGTTGTTTAGTCGACAGTTCCTAATCGCACCAGCACGTGATGCCTCATAATTCTTGATTATGGGACGCATTACAAATTCATCAGCGCTATTTCCTTGCTCCATCTATATAGTATATACCATTTGTCTAAATTATTATTTATTACTAGAACAAAATATGTGGGATGCTGATAGCGTGAAAATCTAGGGAGATAATCTTCAGCGTTTTTTATAGGAGATTCAATACCATCATTTTTTTGTCATAATACCGTTTCAATGCTCTGTATTTTCTACCTCCACAGTCTACACACAACTGCGTTTTCCCCTGACTCTCTCGTTACATTTCAAACACGGTTTTGGTCCTAGACTCCTCATCGCACACTCTGAAGATGGTATGCATATAAATCCGTTACACAAGCCTTATTACAAGGATTTGTAGATCCAATCATCAACCACTTGTAACTATTCTTTGCTCGAATCATTGTATATTATAAATCGAAGTTTAAGTTAAATATATATTTGCCTAAATTATATTATGGAAAAATTTACAAGATTATCTGCGATCAAACTCTCTCAAGCTAGATTCGATATTGACAGAATAACCCCTGACTGCCGAGGCGAGCTCTGGTTGATGTTGATTTGACGAACAAGACTTTAATCAACCGTATATGTGATGCCAAGTGGGAGTATTGCAACGATGGCGCGGCGTATGTGTGGTCAACATTCAGAATTAGGCAAGACGATAAACCCCAGATTCATCCTACAATGAATGACCAGCGAGCAAGGACAATCATTAAGTATCTAGAATAAAATTTATCGTAGCGGTAGACGCCGCCGACATAACCTGGATTATCCGTGACAAACGTGACCCTGTTCGAGAATCACGCGGCACTGGGAATGTTATCACGTTAAATAAAACTTCAAAACCAGGAATACTGTCGGGTATCGACAAACCATATTATGAGCGAGCATATCCTGTGACGCCAGTTGTTTAAGCGATATATCCGCCAAATGATAAACCTAGCGTTGATGATCTCCGACTGATGAGAGTTTCGATCGCTAGCGATCGTCTGAATTGTGTTGCGGAAAGAGTTATAGAACATTTGACAAACGCGATACGTGGAAATGGTTTAACTGATCTGAGACGCAAAACAAAATAAATGAGTGGGCCGAGCGCATTAAAGAAAATGGAGCTACGATCAGAGCCGTTGCTGAGTTGGAGAAGAAATCAAAATTTCCAATAAGGGTGAAGATACTAACCGGCGAGATTTTGTACGAATCAAAATATAAATCAAGGGGAGTTTCGATAGAGATGGCTGATCATGACGCGCACGCGTGAACGAAGGACGTAACATTATTTTCACGAACTAGAACTGTTAAATTTTATGACGGTGATATGGTCAAATTTATCAATAATATCAGCAAGAGTGACCCTGTATCCGTGTGGTTGTTTTAAAGTTCCGAATGTAGATAATATGATCAGTTTGTAAGGCCTAATGGAGATATTTATCGTACAGAATCTCTTAATTCAGAAATGATGAAGATTGCGTTGAAATACACGAATGATGCTAAAATTATTGAACGATTACTCAGAAGTTATTTTACTCTTCCGTCAGTAGCTGTACACTTTGCTCAAGAGGAAAATTCATGGAGGCCAACACGGTTGGAATTTCTTGAAGATATACAACGCAGTTGTGTCGAATACGGACAAGGAGGACTGTGGAATACTAAATACAATTATAAGAATGTACTCTTAGTTTATATGGTTGCATTCTATCCTGGAAGTTTTCTTGGAATTGGAGAGTGTGATAAGTATTATAAAGGATTTGGACATCAAAAACACGAGATGACTCGAGTTGCGATACATGGACCCTTGCCAGATTTTTACTTAACTGAATTTGCATGTATTGATTTATTTGAGTTTGCATCCGAAAACCTTCATACGGTTGTCGCTGTTTGGTTTGGTCGTCATTTTAATAAATGTGGTTGGACTCTAATAGTTTTATTACGATACATGCTTGATGCAAAGATATTGATATCGTTAACCGTGAGTGAAGAAATAATGTCGTATCGCCCACAAAAACAAGTCTGGCTACTAAAAACACCTGACGATGTTAGGGCTGACGAAGATGTCAATTACGATATTTGAGAATATGAAATTAAACTTGCAAAAGATCTTGGCAGAAAAATAATTGGGAAATTTACACAAGGAGGATAAAATGATTATAAACGACATTGTACAAGAGTAACTATCGACGATGCTGAGTTCGATTTCATAATTGCTGATATAGCAGAGAAAAATACATTTGTAAATAGAAATAATGTTACCATATCAGATGGAACCAAATTAGGAACACTTGTGAGCTACATTAATGGCCATTCATCACAATTCACTCATTTAAGATCTTCGATGTTAGCGTATGTTTTGATAAACTTATTATCGATGATAAACAGATCTCCTGTTACCGCGATTAGAGTTGCCACAAATTCATTTTATATCAATAAAAAGTACGCAGAATTGTTAAATGAATTACAGATTGGCGTTGATGCACCATGGGGCGAGTGGAGAGTGGAAAAGTAAAGATGCTTAGTTATTTTGAATCTGCTGATTATAAACACCCAGATAGATCTGGGGAGATATATTATATAAATAGTCGAATATCACAACCATCATCTGCACCATCGGTATTTGATCCTGTGGCCAGACATAAAACCGTTTATCTCAACGGACATGGCGATTCTGGTAAAACATCATACGTGATAAATCTCTTCCTGAACCCGGAGTTCTGCAAGAACTCTGATGAGGTAGTACTAACTTCGACTCACCGGCTTGCCAGAAAGATGAAAGAAAGAGGTGTCAAATCTCATGCTTATCACACTTCTTTTCGGTGGAAGGAAGACGCGTGGACACCTGAACGAATGGGTGAGAAATATCTTCCTAAGATCAGTATCTGGGATGAAATATGCACGGTATCTGTTGAAGTATCAAAAATGTTTCTTGATTGGTTATTGACAAAAAATACTGCTGTTATCATGTGTGGTGATCATGGTCAGCCACCACCTTTTGTCAGTGAATCGCCACATGGCTGGTTAAAAGAATTCGTCGATTATTATCAGAAAATACTTGATCATCATAGAGCTATTGATGAATAACTAAAAGAGTTCAAAAAGCTAATCAGACTGCAGCCAAATAAGATTCAATGCGTAAGGTAATTCTAGAAACAAGAAACGACGATTTTTGGAATTTGTGGAGGCCTGCTGATTTTATAGTTGCAAGTCGGAAGATAGTTCATGATTCACTTCAGCAGTAATTATTTCTATTACATAGAGAAAAATTTTCAGATCTACCTATGCCATTGTGTTATCGCCCAGCATATACACGTAAACAAAATATTGATGTTGAGATTCCAGGACCCTTGACAGAGTCAAGGAAGAAACAAAAGCTCGTTCTTAATGATATTGTTGTTGTTCCCTTAAATACTGTTGAGAGCTCGTTAACGATGGATAAATCTCCATGTACTCTAGGATATGATATAACCATTCATTCATCACAGGGATTAACTATTTCGGATACTAATATCTGGATAGACGATGATCGTATCGAATGGCCAAATTTAGTTTATCTAGCAGTATGTCGAGTCAGAAGAACGTCACAGCTAACGAGGGTTATCATAGACTGCGCAATGAATAATAATCAAACTTAGGAAATCAACGCATCGTCATTACACGATATAGCAAGGAAAAACTTAGCTGGTTATCAGTGCTGTGACAAACAAATAAACGCGATTTTGATCTTGATACTGAATTTATCATGACGCTGAAACAACAAAACAATCACTGTGTTTAATGTAATAAAGTAATCTTGTGGCAGTATTCTTCTAATGACCCACGACAATTTACCGTAGATAGAATTAATAGTAGTCTCGGCCACGCACGCGAAAATGTGATGCTGACCTGTCTTGAGTGTAATCAACGTCGAGGAGATGGTGTTCTGCTAGCGAATCGTCCTTCACAGAAGTGAGACTTTACAAGAGTGAAGGCGGTGGTAATTGTGTATCTTCAGGAATTACTTGTAATTGTTCACGTACAAAGAGACGTTGAGAAGCAGTTGAATCTAGTATGTAGATTGCAGGTCTACCCGTGGATCTTACCATGCTGGAAATTTTATCAGCGGTTACACACCAGACTGTGTCAGTCGCCCTTTTTTTCACCACCTTCAAGTTCACCACGTTCATGTAAATATCTGACAGTCACATTACCTAGTACTGGTTGTTTTGAGAAAGAGTCATGTCGTTTAAATGGTATGTATTTCATCGAGATTGCATTGATGGTTTTCATAGTAGTTCCACGAGCAATTTCATTATTTAACGCAGCTATCACACTTGGTAGTCTTGCAACCCATTCACGAGATCTCTTGTCCGCCTGAACTTTGTTCAGGGATATTTCCTGCGCATACTGATATCCAAACAATCGCTCAGCAAGTGTTCGATTAAAGCGCTCAACGATTGCCTGATCGCGATGAATTGCGGTGTGCCCTCGTCTGTTTTTGACGTTATGTTGTTGCATCAGCGATGTTACTGCACCAAGAAATTCCTTGCCAGGATCAGCCTGTAGCAACTATGGCCATCGCAGGCCGCCACGTTGATAAATTCGTTCAAACGCAGATGCAACTTCAGTTGCTATTTTTGTTGATAGTGGTTCTGCTTCTTTATATCTACTTGCAACGTCAAGACAGTCAACGCGTATTTGTATGTGCGCGATTGACATCTACCAGTTTTAACAGTATCATGTGGTAAAAGCAAAATATCTGCCTGATGAACCTCATTGGGAGTGCCGACATCAAAATGTGCGCACTAAATGTTTTAGGTGGTGGTGGATAAATTTGCCATATTGCCTGTCGTGTTAACCAATCTGCACCAACAGAACGTGCGACACCTGCTGCATCAGCAAGTTTACTAATCGCTGCTCTACCTCTCCAATATCCTCTTGTGCTATAATAAATTGAGTCCATATATAATTATCTTTTATTAATTACCGGCCCCTAGCACTAGTTTACCTTTCATCGCAGATCTTATCAAAAAATTAGCAAGCGATTCTCTGAGAGATTTATGTTTTACAGACCTTAGAGCGTGAATCAACTTCATTTCTGCAATATGTCGTTGTTGTAGATCTGGATTTTTATACGCGACATCATGAACGTGGCACGCTTGATCAATCGCATTTATTGATCGCATTTATTGGATACTCTCCAGGCCTTGGTTGATCTTTCTCGTCAAGTCTGATATCAAGTCGGGTTCCAGGACCACAATAATTATATCCAGCAAGTTGCTTCTCGCCAGGATACTTAGCCCATTGAGCCCCTGGTAATTTTCCCAGTGAAGAGGCGATATCTCCACCTGTTGCATGAGAGATAAATTTGTATTTTTTTTTTGTACCACATTTCACACACTTGCCTGTAAGTGTACGCTTTATTCCTCGTCGTTGTTGTTTTTGATTCACTGGTCCCACCGATGGTGGGTGTGGGTGCTCTGCATCGAACACAATATAAATCCATATAATTATTATATACTCCTACAACATGAATGTCATTGATTTCTCAGCGACACGAAAGCAAGAGCCAGTCAAGCATCATCCGGTGCTACCAAATTCTATCAGAGCAATTATCATAGGTCCATCTGGGTCTGGTAAGACGCAATTGTTACTTAACCTGATAATGAGATGGCTCAAGTGTGATATGTTGTATTTATTGGCACCATCTGCAGATGATCAGCGATGCTACGACGTACTTAAAGATTGTAATGAAAATGCAAAATTGTTGGACAAGGACGGCAATTATATTATTGATTTTATCACCGACCTCAACGATGCGCTGTTGGTAGATGATCTCAACGGGGGCATCAATAATCTTGTAGTATACGATGATGTGATGCTAAACAAACAATCAAATCCAGCTTGGATATTTTCCCGCGGCAGACACAAAAACACCGATATTATATATGTTACTCAGCGATATGCGCAAATACCTAAAGTGATCAGATAACTGCAGTCTTCTGGTTGTCTTTAATGGTGTTGGTACCCAAACACTAAGGAATATCCACCAGACTTGGTGTTCAGGAGACATGAATATGATCAAGTTTAAAAACGTCTTCTCAAAAGCACAAGCGATTCCTCATGGATTTATCACGATAAATTTACATGATCCTCGGTCGCGATATCGCATAGGTCTCGATAAATGTTTGGTTGAGAGACCTGTCACCTGACCGCGACGCTACAGCAGCAGAGAGGGTGACGACCAACAGTGAATGTCCCAAGTCGGTAAACGAGGACACATACAAATTTGACTCGCAAGCGTCAAGAGAAAAATAACAAAAAATGCGCTAACCCTGAAGAGGCCTCGGTTTAGTATAACCCGGTTAGAAGTTTCGGTTTAGCTTTATCAACCCTTGTCTGTTCATTTTTGTAGGAAGGTTTATTTTCAAAAAATGGACTGCTCTAAAAATGATCTGTTCACCCTCCCTGCTGTTAATATGGAATGTTCCTTCTCGAAGATAAAATACGATAGTTTTCATTTTATATTCAGTGGACCATTAGGAAATCAAGTTTTGTTTGTTCTTTTTGTTCAGAAACTAGGTAGGCTGTTTCCACACTGATACGTCGTTTAATACTCCTTTGCACAGATGTCAGTCTGTAAGATTACTTTGTCCAGTTAAAGAAGTGAATTGAATACTGTTTGTATGTTAACTGTTTCAATGATTTTAAATATTGGTTTACCTTTGTTTTGTAGGTGTCTCAGTATAGCCTTGTCACCAAATGTATCAGGTCTTTCTCGACTTTTACGTTCACCATTAATATTAGGAAATCTATAATATTCTTTTAAGGAGGTAGGTGTGACTGTTATTTTTGTGTTGTCGATAAAAAAAAAAAAAAAAAAAAAAAAAAAAAAAAAAAAAAAAAAAAAAAAAAAATTCATGTATGAGATTAACAATATTGAGAAGCCTTTCTGGTGTTTATAGAACTGATGCTTTCATATATCGATTGACATATATCTTAAAGCAGGATTATGAGTTAAATCCATTAACACACGCTCAACGGTTGCTTAAAGTCACATACAGCACATTCAACAAGGTGTTCGTGTGAACTCTATGAAATATTTAGAATGCTCACACTATGCATCAGTATGTACTTTGACGTTACACAAGAGCACAAATTATTTTATCTTACCATGCTATCGCCGGAATTCTTTCAAACTGGAAAACGTAGTATCCTTATGTGTCAAATATGGAGAACATCTTCAATTAGAAAATTTATTCTTTTAGCAAATCAATATGTACAAGTTCAAAATTCACTTTTCTGAGTTTTCAAGTTTGAAAGATTCAAACACGTTTAGAAATTAATTTCCATGTTTGAACTCGAATGATATTTACCGTATTGTACTCTTTGCAGTCAAAATGTCATTTTAATATAGTCTGATATTTCATTGATTACAACCTGCTTTCGCCATCCCTACTTCCAGGCATTTCTGATATCTGCAATAAGAACACAATGATCTGCCTATGCCAATGACGCAATTGCCGGATCCAAGGCACTTGTATGGCTTACTCCTGGTGATACTCCTTCTAAAAAATCCCTATAAGAATTAAAAAAAGACTTTTTAGAGCTGCTACATAATAACTGGGTGAAGTGGTGGTAGTGTTCATGGAGAACGCAAAAATAAACCGTGATATTTAATCCAAAACAGATATTAATATATATTATTTTGGGGTCACAATATGACTGAAACCATTTCTCACCAGATAGCACTAGAAAACACACACACACACACACACACACACACACACACACACACACACACTTGTATGATATCGTTTGACAATCACAAACTGTGCACTACTTTCAGATACAAGGTTGTATGTTTTTGAATAATAATAATAATAATAATAATAATAATTTCAGGCTTAAGGCCAATGTCCAAAACTATAAATTTCACACAAGATGAGGACAAAAATAAAGCAAAAATAATACAACAATTTGCTTAAACGATCAGTTAGTGAAGATTTCAAGATTCTGTTATTATTACTAGCGATTTTATTTCTAAACGAATGAATTCTTTGCTAAGCAGAACGCAGAGGCTAAATAATATTGCTATTCATCCACATTCCAAGGGCAACATTGTTCATATCAAAACCCATTATAATTTTAATTCCATTGTTGCAACAGATGGGAAACCGTGTCATTGTAGAACGTGAAAAATGTGTCCTAAACGGCAGCGTACCAACGGGGGGGGGGGGAGGGGGAAGGGGGGGGCGGATGAGGCGGTTGTCTTAGGGCCTCAAAACAGCTGATAAATTTTTTTTTCAAAGCTGTCCAAAATTGTGTCTTTGTAAATTTGTGTTTCTTGAATCCAGACCTTTCAGCAAATTACATAACGCACCCGTATAACAAGAATTTACGAACTCATTTCTGCTGCCAGCGTGAGCTTTATGAACACACTACTACTCTATCCATCGCCGCCCCCCCCCCCGCCACCCTTCTAATCCTCTTTCGCATCAAAGCGAGTAAAAGGGATCCAGGCATTGGTCAACACTATCACCAGGGCACAAATCAGTAATATTAGGCGCCTATCTCCGAATCCATCAGACAACCACTTGTAATTAGAGTGATGAGAATGGGTATAGGGGGATTATATTTTTGTAAATGCCTGCAGATACCGTTAATTTCAAATATCGCAGATTTCTTTAATATCAACATTTTAATTTTTGTCAGTTGTGATTTGGTTTTAATCATTAAATTGCAGGAAAATCGGTGGCCAGGGCTTGGCCCCGGGCCCAGCTGGAGAAGCACTCAGCGTTCCCACAAAACTCCTAACTGGTACCCCCTCCCAAGAATCATCCCGCGGCTTCGAATCTTCGGGCCTCGTATTCTGGCCGTTTGTTCCATCATCGTCAATCTGGGCGCCATTTACGCCACTGGCCCCGGTCGCCATTTAACCTTAGTATACTAGTGGTCCCGACAAGAGGCCAATACAAATTAATAAAGTGGACTGAAAAACAATATTTTAACATCTGTAAAAAGACCTTAAGATCATATTTACTCATAGGCGATGAGAATGATATTGCTTTTACATATGACTATCATCAAACAAATCAAAACGTTTAACATGCCCTAGATATATTTCGTTTGAATATCCACACCTCTATTCAAGAAAGGAAACGTTTTCGCAAAGCACTGTTTGTGCTAAATATTTGCATGAACATGCACTTAAATTGACTTGCAATCCCATGACGGCGGGTGTCGTACTTGTTGGTAATCCTTTTACGAACAATCTGTATGCACACATCATTCTAATATAAATTCGGGTCTACAACTCAGGTAACCACTTTCTGAGACCTTTTCCCGAAATTCTGCAAGTGATTCTCTAAATAGCATTACGGTATAACACCATAAAGACAAAACAAGGTTACACCAGAGGACATAAAAATTAATAGAAGAAAACAATCTGAGATCAGTCAGCTGAACTCTTAAAATGCCTCGAATGACCAACGACACTATAGTTTGATGGAACCAGTCAAATTGCTACCAAACTCAAAGGAAATTTAGAAAGTCTCTCAAAGTAATTCAAAAAGCGTAAATTAGATACCTCCTATCGAAATTTTCCTTGGGGTATGGTGTCATCCCTCCCACACTCTCCTCCTCCCATATGATAGACAAACGTTTCGGATAAGCTATGAACTTACGACTTTGTTATTAGTAAATCCTGTTTTATAAATTATTACAATGTCCGAAAATATATCTGCTAGACATATATCAAAGACGTAAAGATTGAACATGACTGCTGTTTCGAAAATATATTTTGTGGTTGATTTACTATGGAAGTATTACGTCGCTCTCATTATGAGATACTTCTTTATCACAAAGTCGGTATACCGTGCATATAGTATGTGCAGTTTCATATTTTTGATACGTTAAAATACCACTTTATGCGACTCTGATTGGTCCAAATAAGCCCATGAAATTCTTTCGCAGTATCCTCTTTACTGACTGGTTGCTATCGTGGGAAAATTCTCTCTATACCCCCGCTTTCTGGAACTTTGTGTTTTTACTATTATTATCAACATTTTGGCGGCCATTTTTCGAATCGATTTTCCAGAAGAAATTGGGGAAAAATGTCTCGTCTGTCTGTATATGATCAGTTTACACCAAGGGGCTCGTTATGCCATACGCTGAAAAATGGCGTTAAGCCCGAAACAAGAAAAACAACAACAGATAAAACTAGGGGAATTGGTCAATTGATAGCAGACGTGGGGAGGGGGTGGTCGGTATATAGGTAACATGGAATAAAACTATATACAAGAGTTGCTTAAATGTTAACTTAATAGTAGTGAATAAATTCAGCTCTGTTCACAGAAGAATGTGGACATGTACAAGTTTCTCAACTGAGAGAACGTTATCCAAGCACAGCATGTTTACGCTATAAAATAACTCTAACGATCTAAAGTTTCTTATGATGTGACTAAACATAACATTCGTATATGTCCACTGTAGTCTACTGTTCCAAAGTGATTAATACAAATATCCAGCAGGAAAACACCCAGTCAGATTATAACTACAGCCAAATGAATGCAAATCAACTCCAGCAAATCTCCTCAATTCTCAGCAATACTTCTACCTCCAGCACAGTTCCAGCATTCAGTAATACTTCCTTCAGAGAAATATCCAACAACTGGAAAATTTCTTCTGCCATATCCAATACTGCATCCGTGGTGAATGTTTGTGATGGAAGAAATACACTTTTGGTGGAAACGTCCTGAACAGCGACGTACAAATTCATGTATATGGTGTTTCCACTAACCCAGCAGACCAAACCGAGTGAACTATGTAACAACATCTTGAAATTTCCAGCGGTAATCCAGTTTTGAAAAATTATCTTCTTCGCCACAAATGGTCTATTGATTAGAAGGACAAATTGCTCTTGTAATTGTTATTTATTTACAAAATACACTGCTAAATGTTTATTGTTATAACATTGTTCAATACAGCAAAAACTTATGCCTGGGACTATTTTTACATGCACAAGAATTGAAAAGTGCATCGTCTGTGTCAGAATTAAATGCTGAAAATTGTTTTGCTTTCCATTCTAGATAAAAGCTATGTCATAAACAGAATCTCAAATTGGTAATGATTTAATACTGAATTTATGAAACTCGTTGAATAATGTACAGCTTTAGCGACTGGCCAAGGTTTGCGAAAAATGGACAATATTCAACCCATTTCATAAATTCAGTGTTAAATCATTACTTATTTGAGACCCTCTCCTTATCACACTAGATTCACATCCATATCAACAGTTGAAAAACACCAGATCCTCTACATATCATACTTGATCACGACGTCGTCTTTTATATCAAGAAGACGAAATTCGAATTGCATCGTGTTGTAACGATGATGTCGACATGACAAGTTTACAAATTTGGGTTGTGATATTGTGGCTACATGTCAGTAAGAGGCCATAGATACAACGAGAGAGATTTCTGTTGATTACGTAATCAAGACGAAGTCTTTTCTATCAACAAAGCGAGTTACGGATTGCAGTTTGTTGGCATGATAATGTGGACATGAGGACATACATACTCGAACTTTTGCAACTACCATGTTTAGTCATCTGCTATAGCTACTTTTGTTTACAGCAAACATTGAGTCGGGTGACGCTGATGGCATAGTAAATGAAATCAACATTTTTAGAGTTTCTAATTACTGCTATTGCGATACCGATGTTGGAGGTATAGCTGCCACTGCGAGCAGTCGAGTTACCATCTCAGTTACAATTTTGCTGACTAGAAAATAAAATGCCAAAAAATGGATTCCGCTAGCAAGGACAGAGACACATAGTTCGTGCAATCAAAGATCAGCAATGCTTTTTACCTGACCTTCGTATGCCGGAGAGTTCACAGAACCACATGTGAGTCTAATTGAACGAGAATAGTACCTATTTGATAAATGGAAGATACTGTTGGGGCAACTTAATTTGGCACGCGGGTTCCTACTCCAGGAACTTGACGAATAAGTAAAGAAACTGGATTACTGCATGAGAGTCTTTACTAATTTAATTTTCGATGAGGGTAAAGTCACAGATAAATCATAATAGTCGATCTTAGTTTTGACTGATTCACTTTGACGAACATGAATAATTCTAGCTTTGTAAATTATTAATTAGTCCAAGAAAAAGAACACATTAATAGATGCTTTATTCCACCTTATACTTTGGCTACAGAGTGAGAGAAAGAAAACGGAAGCGTACCTTGCATGCCTCGCATGTATTGACTCCATAGTGTAGCCCGGAAGCATCATTCTGACATATCCGACAGGGTGGTAACACATACGAGTTCCTATATGATATCATTTCCCCAGACTTCCGCCGACCGTTACGGAACTTGCTTTCCTTTTTGGCTCTACAGTCCAAACTTGAGGTATATACGGTCCCGTTTTCATCCCATCCTACAACATCGTCTTTGTTCTCTGAGCACCTGACGGGTGTATCCAGTGTTTCTAATCCGTCTTTTCTGGATGATTCACAATTCTCGGAATAGCGAGATGTACACTTTAAACTCGAAGTAATGTTTCCAGTTCTGCCTAGGAAGTCGCATGTGGTTTTCATCCGTACTTCGCTTTGGGGGCAAAACATGCAGTCCTTCATTTCGGAAATTGAGCTTGCCTTTTCCTCAGACATTATTGAAATCTCGAAATAATATTACTGACCTTTTATTAAACTGTGACATTTAATACAAATGACCCTTCAATTTCTGCATGTTGGTGTTCAGTTATTCCTTGTGCTTTCTATTAATCTGAAAGAGCAAAAGATAATTATCGGTGTGAATATTCCCAGCTACTATGTACAGGTTAACGTAAATTATGGTCGATTAAAGAATGTTAATTTTCGCACTCAGTAGAGGCAGGTATATTTTTCTATTTTTATAATAAATAATTCCTTTAAAATTATAATTAAACACAACAAGTGATTCGATAAAGACTGATATTAAAATGGGAATAAAGAATTTTTTTGTCTTCAGAACCTTATGTACAAAATAAGATGACTAGGATGTAGGCAATTTTCCCATCAAATTCATAATCAATGTCGTGTCTGCTTACTTAAAGTTTAGCAAACAACCTGACAGAAATCAGATAGACCATAGAGTTTCAAAGGAAAAAAATCAATGTCATGAACTCAAATCCATGTAAATATTTTCTTATATAAATCACATTAGTCAGGATGGACCAGACACTTACCCTCAATTACGGACATAGATCAAACACACAATGCAAATTAAATATATATAACACCTCCCCTCATAAAGATAAAGAAAGATTTATACAGTAAAGCTTTCCTTTACCAATAATAATAACAATTAATTTAGGCCACCGGCCCATATTACAAAATACAATACAAGTAAATGTAATGTGCGCCATGGTTTAAAGAAGTTAAATATCGTGTTCATCATGAGTATAGATACCTAATTTTCTATAATCGGTGCATTATTTTATAAAGATGTTGCTACCTCTAAGTATATTATTCACCATTCGTTTTTGTTATCATAGATTGTCTAAGACAAAAAGCTAAACCTATGTAGTAAGAAAAATTTCTTATAATTAATTTATTGCTATGACTCATTAGGGATATAAAACAATTCTTCAGATGGAAAGAGATAGTAAACTTCATTGAAGTATTTCTTTCTTATATGGTCGTAAGCTGGACAAACACAAACAAAATTGAATTCATCTTCTACCACATAAACATTATTTTTCCGGCATAGTTCACAATACCTATTTCTCTCCATCCTGCTATGCCTACCTGTCTCTATTTGCAGCGTATGCTCTGAGCATCTAAATTTAGCAAGTAATTTACTAACAAAATACGATAATTCACATGAGAGGTATTTTTTCAGTCCTAATTCGGTTTTATACATGTTATAATATCCAAATTTATGTGATTAGTTAATATCACTTTGCCAGTTTTATATTGTTGAATCCTTAATTCTTTGCAAAAATAGTGCGAAAAATTGTTTTTCGTCTCCAACATCTTGATTTAGCCAAACATACCCCAAATGGAAACGAAATAACATGTCGTTAACTTTGGTAGCCCAGGTGACACGGTTATTTTCATCTAATCTTTTCAACATTAAATAACATTGGTGTGGGTATCCAGTTGAAGGCATTCTTACGACCTTCATCCAGTATTTAATGTAACGTAAAAAAACTACGAGGTACAAAGTTAGTATCTTCTGCACTCCCTTACACAATCGCATTATTGGAATATTTAGGAACACTTAAATACTGTTTGCAAACATTTTATTGCACAATTTCAATATCTCTACTAAATTCATATCCCCAAATTTATCACCCATAGCAAGCAATTGGTTTTATTACCGAATCAAAAATTTTAAATACATCCTCTACACTAAAGCAGTCGAATCGTTTTTGATAATTCAAAATCTTTGTAGTTGCTTTCTTTGCCTGAGTTGCTAGTATCTGCTTTGCTTTCGTCCAAACCAACTTCGGGATGAAAAATAAACCCATGTACTTGTAATTAGGCACACATTCAATACAACTTTCTTTTAAAAACCATGCCTCCTTTTGCTTGAGATATCCCCCATTTCTGAAAACAAAATGATTTTACTTTTATTGAGATTGACCATCATACCAGTTTTATCACAGAAAAGTTCGATAACATTTATTTGGTTCTGAAGTAGCTTTACTGTATCGGCGCAATTAACAACATCATCAGCGTAAAGTATTGCAAAAAATATCACCAATGTCTTCTGAGATAAATACACCTCTGTTGCATTCGAGCTTAATCATTAATAAAAAGGGAAAACATAATAGGGCTTAAAACACGACCTTGCCTTGTGCCTAATGTTTGGACACAGCATTTTAGATTTCATAAAAATATCTATTAAAATGTTTACTATTTTACCATTCATACCCTTACGTATTATTGACTACCATAATATATCATGCTGTACTTTATCAAAAACTTTATTACAAATCTACAAAAAGACAGCAAAATCTACCCTTTCTTTAGGATATATATTTCTGAGCTAAAGCCTGAATAATACAGATATTGTCGCATGCGGAGTATTTTTTCCTAAAGCCTGCCTGTGCTTCGTCTAAAACACCATTGTCTTCCGCCAACATGTATATACGAGTATTCAATATACCAGTAAAGACTTTGTATAGAGTATCAATAAGAGAAATACCTCTGTAATTGTTTGGATCGTTCTTGTTACCGCATTTATACATAGGACAGATAATGCTTTTCTCGCACTGTTTGGGAAAATAACCGGATTCAAATATTTTGTTGAAAGAGCGTTAATAAATGGTAACATCGTCTCCTTCGTGCACTGATAGAAACGAGTAGGTATCATATCAGGTGCAGGGTTTTGTTTTTGATTTAAGTAAACTTCTCATACCTTTACCTATACATAGCATACTGTAATAGCTAAAATTACATAGGACGATATCTTATGAATATCATAAAATATATGCAAAAAATAAAGCCTTATAGTAATTTTATACACGTGACAGTGCATCTGCAGTCAGATTATCATTTCCCTTGATGTTCATAATGTCAACATTGTATTCTTGCAATATCAAACTTCACTTTAATAATCTGTGATATTTGTTTTCCATTTAGCTAATGACAGTAAGGGAATTGTGATCACTAAATACAATAATCGGAGGAGCTGAATTAACATATACAAGTCAAAGTGTTGCAAAGCCAATACACATTCCTTCTCGATTGTGGAGCAATTTCTCTGGTGCCTGGTTTTAGATAAATAGCACACTGGATAATCCACACCATTTTGTCTTGTTGAATCAATACTCGACTAATCTCTATATCATTTGCATCATTAGACATTTTAAATGATCACCTGATATCTGGAGCTGAAAGAACTGCTGCATCTTTATGTGCGGCCTTTAATTTATCAAATGCCTCTTGACATTTTGCAGACCAATGAAACCTAAATTTTGTATTGAGCAAATTGCTCAGGGGTTCAGCAAGTATGGACAAATTTCAGCAATATTTCCAAAAATATACAGCCATACACAAAATCGCATCAGTTGTAATTACTGATCGGCACTGAAAATACAGGGATAGTCTTGACCTTAACTTTTACAGGATTAGCATGACCGTGTCCCACAATATGTAATAAAGATGTAATAGAAGCACGATAAAACTAAGTTTTATATAAATTAATTGTCAATTTTGCATTACTGAGATGATCAAATTATTTCCGAATGGTTTCCATGTGATCTTTCCAGGTGTTGTTGTAAGTGATGACGTCATCACAGTTATCTAGACCATATGTTATCATGTTCATTACGCGCTGGAATGTTGACGGAGAAATGTTCATACCAAACAACATTAACTTATATTGATAAAGACCATCTGGAGTTACGAATGCGGAAATTTATATTGATCTTTCCGTGAGTGGAATTTGCCTGAATCCTTTCAAAAAGTCAAACTTAGTGACATATTTGGCATTTCCAATTTTGTCAACACAGTCATCGTTCCTTGGCATTGGAAATTAATCCGTTTTGGTAACACTGTTGACTTTATATGGTCAGTACACATATGGAAAGTTTTATCTGATTTCTGCATAAGAATGCATGGTAAACTCCAGTTAATGTTACTTGGTTCAATAAAATAATTCTCCAGCAACTTGTGAGGATTCATCCTGTAAGGAATGCTGTTTCACAGATGTAGAATCTGCATTTTCAACGTCACGCTAGATTTTATCTATTCGTGTTCTAACATCTGGAAACAAGTTCTCATATTCACATAATAGCCGTTTTAATTCACTTTTTTCTTGTGGCTCTAGATGCGAAAGTCTGTTCCAGATTGTTTAATATTTCTGATTTCCTAAGATATTTTAAACGAAAGTCACTACAGTCAGATTGCATTCCATCGTTTATATCCTCACTGTTCGACGGGTACAACTAAATTGACTGTATGATTAACAGGACAATCTCCATCAACATACTCCTGTTACATATTTATATTGTAAAGTTGTTTCTGTTTCATCCTTGTAGGAGTACTAATGATATAATTTAAGTAATTTACATTCTCTTCAATTGTAAAAGGACCAAATATGCATAGTCTGCAGAGGGTTATGAGGTATGGGAAAGAGAGACAGAACGCTATAACTGGCTGAAAACTGCTTTCGTTTATATTTTAATCATGCCTAGATTTCATTCGTTTGACTTAGTAGAGTGAAGATTATGTCCTTCTACTTCGCAAACTATATTTCGGTTATATTTGAATTCAGAGAGATAGGAAGATTAATCTTGGAATTTTAATTTGAAAGACGTTTCTTTTTCAATAATATCAATGGTCATTGGACAGCATGTACAAACTTGCTCAAAAGGATTAAAACCTAATAATTCTTTAACAGAGTCCCTATCGGCAATCAACAGCAAATGAACACGCTGATATGACTATATGGTCTTACGTTAATTAACAGAAAATAGCGAAAATAATGTTAGTAAAATTCAACAAATAATTTAATTCCCTAGAATTTAAAGTGAAAATGTGAAAAAAAACTTATTACATTTGAATTAAATCCCAAATAATTCGAAAAATTATGTAACATTCAAAAGTATTGAGTATTCCGAATGAATTCCAGTAGTGTTCGGAATGAATTCCAGTCTTGAATGTGCTGATGTACCAATAGCACACAAAGGTGTTGCTGTGCTAACAGTCTTACTGTATCACAATTATATGATCCACAATGACTCTAAATGAATTCAAAATAATCCCAAAATAGTGATTTAGTCCGAAGGTATTTATGAGCACTAATTCCACTGCATATTATAAATAAATAATCCCCTCAAATTCAAACAGAAAAACTCAGCTAAAAGACTGATTCCACTTCAGTTGTTAAGACAGAAATAAAAAATTCCGATGTAAAGAACCTCAATATAAAAATCGAAGACACAATAAGACGATCAAAAGAGTCCAATGTTCATTTCCAAAACATTTTAAGTTGTAAATATGGTCAGGTCTTTCACTTGCAAATTAGTAAAGAACATGGCAAATATCAGTTAGAGCAGGAATTCCCGAGGGGAAAGCCAGTGTCCTCAGCTCTGATCCAATTAGACATGTTTACATACAAGTAATAAGTATCATAATATATAATCTACAATAATAGACAAAAGTTAGTTATATACTGTGTTGTTTGCAAAATGACACTTACAGTCTATAATCATGAACAAACGGCAACAGAGAGTACAAATTAAATATACATAACAAGCTTCATTCTGCAACGAAGCAATATGACAGAATCATATTCTTCAAAATCAGATAATGTTTTTCCGAAGCTTATTGACTTTCAGGGTGCTAGACAGTTTACCTAAACTATTGGCTGGCCTAATTCATGCATAACTACTTGGAATATTCCAGACATACAATTTGACCCCTGATCAGACATTCACGATTTGGGAAGGCCAAAAGTGTTAAGAAACACCTTATTAAAGCTTTTACTCTGGTTTTAGTTTTAATATTCTTCAAAGGAATTGCCTCTGGTAATCTTGTAGACGCAAACAGTATGGTCAACAAGTATAAATTGCCTGATCTGGTCGTAGGTAAGGGACCTACACAGTCTACCATTATTCTGCTAATGGTTCAACAAATACAGGAATAGGATCCAGATTAGACTGAGGTATCGACAAATTGCGTTTTCCTACCATTTTAGAAGGTTTACAAGATCTTCAGTATTTAGAAATATTACTTTTAATTTTCGGCAAATGCAAATGATTCATCACCTTGCGATAAGTCTTATTGACAAGCGAGTTTAATGGGCTAGACTAAGAAATTTGCTATCGATATGGCTTAGAAACAACAATTTGTTAGCTCACTGGCCATCCACTACAAATGGGTACACCAGGTGGTCTCCATTTTCCATAAGGACCCCGTTTCTCACAACATAAGAAGCTGGGACTTTTGTGGCTTCAGTTTCGCTAATAGCCTTATGAAACAAACAGGAGATCGCAGGACTTTGCTCCTGTGCGACAATTGAATGATTGTATTTTGTCACCCCATTGGAATAGAGAGATTGGACAGATAAAATTGGATCACTGTGATAAAAATTGATTGGTTGATCAATACCAGGAGCAGAAGAGACCTCGTCACAAGACTGACCAATCAATATGTCAGCAAAAGGAAATATTTTCTGGTCGACATCATTCTCAAGGACGCTTTTTGCCATAACTCTGGTAACTGCACAAGCAGGCTATATTTCAAGGGTTTTGAATTTCAACATGTTCAACTTTTCCAAACAAGGCTTGTCAATTACAAATGGATTACTCAAGATATTATCTCACGCTAAGTCGTTGCCTAGTAATGCATGAATACACTCAATGTTTGAACAAGTCACCTCTCTGGCTGCCTCGGGTCCTGGGACTAAGCTTGATGCCAAATTTACACAATGGATAGGAACACTAACAAAGCCGCTTTCTGCTCCCTGCATATGAACACTTCCACTAGACGAACACTCCTCAGACAAAGGCAAAATATCTAATAACAAAAGACTCTGAGAATATTTAAATAGGGATCGGATTGGCAGAATCACCAGTGGGTGATATAGAACCTTTCCACGTGAACGGTTCAGTATTCTCGAAAATAAAATTAGATTGGGGTTTGTTTGACCCCAAAAATGTATTGATTTAAATACGTATCAGTGAATTTGACCACTCTGAAAGAGTTTTTGGAATAGCTCTGTCTTTACGCTATTGCTTATCTTTCGACCTGTAACAATCCGAAATAACGCACCCTTTCTTCTTGCAAGAAGTGCATATAAGAAGAGACGATTTCTGGTCAGTTTTATAAGATGTTCGATTCCTAAAAGTTGATCCAGATTGATGTTTGGAAGTTCTCGTACAAGACTGAAATGGCATTTTACCAAAAAACTGCTGCGTGGAAGACTTACTGATAAAGGAAACTTTGTGACTGAAGGAATAATCATCAGCTGTACGAGCAGAAGTTTATGAAGTTTCGACCTTTTACTGATCAAGTTAGGTCTTACCGCCACTGTGGATGCAATACTTTAACTCTTCAATTAATATGAGTTGTCTTAGGTTATCATAATATTTAGCAACCCTATTGGCTGAACACTACCTATCAAATAGTTGTCTGACATGGGTTTGTCCAGTTTCTGTTGTACAATTCCTAAATCTTTGTCGATATATCTCATGTACCAACTCATATCCTTCAAGATATGTTCCTTAACTGCATCAGCATTTTGTTGTACCGACAGTGAAATGTAGGCTTCACGAACTTTGTCAATAACTACACTTTTCATTAACGAAGTCCAATTCCCTAGTAGTCATTTCAAGATTCTATCTATTTTCTCAAATAGAATGCTTGTTGAGTTTACTGAAGTTTTTTTACGTGTGACGTGTGTGAAATTGAAATCTTTTCCAGGGATAATGAAAATTCCGATCCAAGTCAATAAAAATATGTTAAAGATATAATTTGTTAAAAATTTCTCTGAAATATTGTAAAGAAATTCATATCCCGGACTAGCCTTTAATTTCGTTTATGACTCTGTGGTATTAAACTAAGTGTTATGCATATCTATGCTTTTGTAATTCCTGATAGATGAAACTAATATATTTTTTAAAACGTTTATTCATGACTGACAGAATATCTTTAGTTAGAATTTGCTTACGTGACCTGAGTCTATTACGCGTAACAGGGATAAGGAAGTTTATGTTTTACTTTGTTGTGACAGCCACAGACATACACAAATATACAAACACATAACAAATATAGTGATAATCATTAGAGTAGTGTCTCTAATTTCGACGGAATTTGGGTGGACCTACAAACGGGGCAACCAAAGATGATTAATACATGTGGCACAATCTCACAGTTCGCAGACTGATGCTCTTTTGAGGCATCTTTGCCTTTGCACGTATTTTGTCCTCCAAATGGCCGTGTCTGTGATGTGTACGATCGTCAACGTTGCCTTCATATACACGGGATACTATAGATCAACCAAAATGCCTGAAATGATGTTAGAGGTTTCAAATGTGGATCACATCTTGCCTAGTTGTCTTAATAATGTTTAATCTTTTTCACAAGAAATTCTGACTCTAGTACATAATCCATCTCTTTATTGATCATTACCATTCTGTGACGATTTCAGAAAAGAAACAGAAGGAAGAGTTTGAGAGGGGGTTTTTTTTGCACCATCAGAAAGAAGAAGAAACATTTGTGCAACAGCAACAACAATAAGGAAAATGAAAGCAAGTAGAGGAAAGAAATACTCTGAACAGAGAAGAAGAAAGAGAATGAAAACAAAACGGTCAGTATTTTACTAAATATATATTTTGGCGGAGTTAAAATACCT